>JAULBM010074331.1:0-10460 GCA_032357055.1 Geukensia granosissima | reverse complement strand
CTCTTAATTCCTGATGAAAATTTTAAATTTAGGAACCCTTTCCTCTTGTGAAAGCATCAAAACATTCCAATTTTCACACTCTATACAACAATACCACGTGCACTTCTCAAATCTGAGTCATACATGTTATTGTTTTCTCAAAAAGACGATACAAATACATCGTTGCCGGCATAATTAAAACATTCTTTGTTGAACGGTACACAAAATCGAAAAACATATATACAGATGAGGGTATTACAATATATTAGTTGACAACATTTTTAAGTTTGATGTAGGAGTTTTCCAGCAAACGATCACATTCCAATGTGCACTTTCCATTTCTCCTCCTGTCACTGACCTTACGCGGACTTTCTTCAAGACATGTCACAGAACAGCTTCCGTTATATAGATGATGTGATCTCACTGAACAATGCACGATTTGGTGATTATCTCCACCTCATTTACTAAATTTTCTAGAAATTAATGATTCAACGGACACTCTCAAGTCTGCATTATACCGAAATAGACAATAGACGAAGGTTTCACAAAAATAATATATGACAAACATGATGACTTCACCTTTCCAATAGTCAACTTTCCCTTAATTGACAGTTATATTCCAGCTTCCCCGGCTTATGGCATACTCATTTTAAAACGTTTTTTTAAGAGCAAGTGTCCAATACAGCGTTTTCTAGACAGAGGTTGGTCGTTGACACAAAAACTGCTCAGTCATGGATATGTTGCTCCACTGTTGAAGTCATCACTCTCGAAATTTTACGATCGACACCACAATCTTGTTCGTATTCTCCAGATTGCCATGTCTGTCGACTTTCCCTTGTGTATGACCCTTCGAATTTCTTTCGTTTCTTATTTGTATATATTAAACCTAATTACTCTTCTGTTGTAAAGGATTACTCAATGACAATGTTCTTGAGACAACGATGGATTGACAAAAGATTGGCGTATGATCCCATACCAGGAGTTCGTTCTATTGAATTAGACACAAAAGTTATGGATCGCGTGTGGATTCCAGATCTTTATGTAAATAACGAGAAACATGCTAATTTTCATGATGTAACCATACCAAATAAACTGATGCATATATATAGTGAGGGAAAGATCTTTTACAGTATAAGGTATTGCCATTTTCTACATCAAAGTGTTTAAAGAAAATCACTTATGTTTAAAAATCTTAAAATCCTTTTGGCTTGTAAAATATTTAAAATATCTCTCATATTATTTCCATGAAATGAAGTAGAATATTTACAAGTATTAAGTTTTTGTTATTGTTTTCATGTTATGTTTATTAAAATAAATTAGAGTGTATGCGATCAAAAACGGAAAACTTTTAAAGTTGAAGGTCATTTCAATTATTTCCTTGCTCTAGAATCAAAATTTGTTTTACAGTAGATATTAAAAGGAAAATCAATACATTTAATGGAAAAATTATATTATAAGATAACTTCATATGTTTGTGATCTCGTGGAAGACAATTTTAGCATGTTTGATTATTTTTATTGTGAAAAGAGAAACGAGTTTGCCTAAATGTAAAGAAATGTACATTTTAGTACAAGATATTTTTCAGAGTATCAGGAACGTATTCTTGCGAGATGAATCTCATGAAATATCCAATGGACTACCAGATCTGTCAATTTATAATGGAAAGTTGTAGGTATACAAAGTATTATCATCAAATTAACGACGTTTCATCGATTTTCTTTTCATCCGCTTTTTACTCTAAGGGGGAAAGTAACATTGTCATGCTGGGAAACATTTTAATTATCACGATAAATCGGAATTTCTCACATGCATTTAAAAATGCAATTTAACTTCAAATAATGCTTTTGTAGTATTTTTCCACCAAAGTGCGTCGCCATTTTTCCATTTCCGGTAACAACGTTGTGTGTAATGATTAAAAACTGTTGGTAAAAAATATTTAAACTGTTCGTAAAAATATTCAAAACCACCATAACAATCAATATATTTTTCACGATTTTGTGTCTTTGAAGAAATTAGTAATATCCTAAACCAGAATTCTTTCTGCATCTATAGTTCCAAACCTCGGTGATGGATCTAATTAAATTGATAATGATTACATCTTCTTCAATCATGCAGAAAAAAAACAGACCTTGCTTACAGAAGTTTAAACAAATCATCTTGGTTAGTCATGCCGTGTTGTACACTGTGAATATCCCAATATTACATTTATTACTTGCTAAAACATGGGATTGGGATTAAAATAGGTACAATGATTATTATTGATGAATTTAAAAGCCAAATTTATTGTTTAAAGTATCAATGCAATATAAAGAACTGTTTTATGAAATATACGTAGACAGTAACCAAACGGTAGCGTGCAATATTCCACGATATTGCACTCAGTGAAATATCGCTCTGAAAAAATGTAAAGTCATTGATGTTGAAAATTGATGTTTTTCAAACACTACGGTAGCCATGAAGTATTCAGTAATATGGTGAAGAAAACAAGATATCAATGCAATATTAAGAACTGTTTAATGAAATATACGTAGACAGTAACCAAACGGTAGCGTGCAATATTCCACGATATTGCACTCAGTGAAATATCGCTTAAAAAAAGTGAAGTCATTGATGTTGAAAATTGATATTTTTAACGTTTGAGCTGTTTTGCCATTTAATATAAGGAAAGTTGTACGAATAATGATGAGTATTTTGCCTCGCATTCTAGAATTTTATCGCAACCTAAAGCTCATGCATTATATATAACACTCGGGACAATAATCTCAAATATTTGTGCAATTAACTTATAAAATACAAGTTATCAATAAAGTATGTTAGATAATGGAATATATATAAATATGTAATCAGTTAAATAAAGCTAATTTTTGCTTCTATTCTACAGACGGTCAGAGCACAGAAAATTTACTGTTACGATGGCACAATGTATCTGTAGAGCGACCTGACAACTTAACATTGCCACAATTCGATCTTGGTCATATAGAAACTTTCACTTGTGACAAAGGGTATTCCGGAAGTAAGTTTTATTGAAAATTAGCCGGATCTGACAAAATGTGAAGGAACTCAAGCTGCATAAATATATCTCTCCAGGCAAAAAATAATCTGAATTTTAATGTTTTTCATTTCATATAATTGTATATTATAATAGTAATTGATTTCGCTACACCAATTTTATTAGACTGCTATAAATTCTTCTTGTCAAACATGCCAATTGGAGAATAAGTGTGTATTCTTGAAAAAAGGAAAACAGAGATTGCAAATAATTATCTCCGTAGAATAATATTCGTTGGATTTTTTTTTCAGTCATGTATACCTGCATACAGATGAATATTCATTTGGTTAGAAATTATGGATATCACATTATTCAGATATATGTTCCAAGTGCGCTCATCGTTTGTCTCTCCTGGGTGTCATTCTGGTTAAACATTGATGCAACACCTGCTAGAATATCTCTGGGTTTACTTACTGTCCTCACCATGACAACCCAAAGTTCTGGTGCCAGGGCCAACTTACCCAAAGTTTCATATATCAAGGCTATAGACGTCTGGATGGCGATGTGTTTATTTTTCGTGTTTGCTGCGCTTATTGAATTTGCCTGGGTGAATGTCCTCGCACGCGTACAGTTAAGACGACAGTCAGTATCCAGTAACAGTCCTAAAAAGGTAATTAAATATTTCATTTGCGAAAACAAAATAAATTTTTTCCTCCTTTTTCTGTCGTTTTTATTATACTTATCTACTGCAGAATCTTACATTGTAAGCGGAAATGACCCTAATATTAGTTTTTTATTTATGGATTAATGTGAAATTATCTTTTCTTCAAATTGTAATAATAATAAGAAATATAGTTACGTAGAAAAAAACTAAATACGAAAATTTGACCTTAGTCATTGCACTATGAAAAGAATGCTAAGTTCGCATGGTATTTGGTATAGAAATTGATGAGCACAAAATATTGTTGAAGTATCTTATATAGATATTGAGAAACAGAAATAAGCGCAAAAATATCACCATAGTTGCTTGATCGTGTAAATTACGTCAATATCAAATGACATGTACACCTACAAATAAATTAGCCCACCAAATATTGTTAAATTGTATTATATTGTACAGCACAAAAATGTTACCATAGTCGCTAAACTGTGAAAAGGAATTAAGGACTATGGAACATGTCAAACTGACATGCATAGCTATAACAAATCAGCAAACAAGATATTATTGAGTTATCGTGTATAATAATTGAAAACTGTTTTATTTTACACAAAAACGTGAAAAAATTATATGACAGGCGGACATTTTTTAGAGGAAAATTAGCAAATCAAATTTGTTTACCTACACGTACCATATCAATAAAGCTTGTTTAATATAGTAAACTGTGGTAATAAGGTCAATGTTTTATTATGTTTAGCTTATTTGCAAGTACCCATCAAGAAATTTTATATTTTTACCACAAAATTTGGGCTAAAGTGTTGTTGCGAAACAGACTTGAATGAAACAAATATTTATTATATCTCGTAAATTTTACAAATAAGGACTCGTGTATACTTCGTTTTGTTTTTCGCTGAGATTAAAAATATAAAAAAAAACCAAGGCAATAACATGATTAAGAAACACCAAGCGATTCAGTCGCGAGACGATCGCTTTTAAAGTATAAAGGAGACCTTAGTTTACGATGAAATTCAAATCGAGACCAAATGACAATTTAAGAATCAAACTGACATGTGCCGACTTAGATTTTTCTATATTGTGGTGGTTCTAGGTGTAACGTTAACATTGTTTTGAAACTGGCTTGAATAAAAAACATGTCACAAAAGTTTACAAAAGTTTAACATTTCAATGAACTATGACAATAAGGTCAATGACTGTCAAGTTTGTATCATGACCCCTCTGTCCAACAATTTGGTTTTTCTAAGTAAAACGGCTTCAGACAAAGAGCATCAAAATTCCACACTATATTTATACAAAGACAACATATTTTTAAGTAATAATACAGCTAAATAAATATACAGTGATACAAATGTATCAGAAGATACATATTTTCAGCTTAACTTGCCTTACAGGCCATTGAGCTTTTGTCATTAATTTGCGCCCGTCAGCCCACAATTACAAAAAAGTGTCCCCCTTGTCACCCACCACCCAGCTTTGACAAAACTTAATCAAAATGGTCCTTGGATGATCCTCTTCCAAAGTTTTGTCCGATAGCCGCGAATACCAACTGGTAACCGGGCTACGAATATGGAAATGGCGGTATGGAATTATAGAGTCTTCTCCCTTAAACTGCTCAGCCAATTCGGACCAAAATTTGATGTAATAGTCCTTGGATGGTCCCTTCCAAATTTTGTTCGAGAGCACCGACCTCCAACCAAGATGACCGTGTCAGTGGTGTGATGAATAACGTACTCGCCTCGAGTGCGGTCGGGTCAAACAAAAAAAAAGACAAAATGCAATCATCAGGTTGCCTTAAAGCATTAAATAATAGACACATATCCATAGCAAACGGAAAGCTGTTAAATTACTTGGGACAGGCTCATTAAGTATGTGGCGGGGTTGAACATGTTTGGGGGTACTCAACTCTCCCAATAATCTGAGACAGCGCTGTGACAAAACGTCATAAAATCAAACTTTAAAAAACTACTTCATGAGATTTGAATTTTGAAAGTGATACATAGTACGCTGACAATAACAAATAGGATAAGAAAAAAAACAAAATATACCGACATCGAAAAATTAATCTGACAGCTAGTCCAAAACCCAAATACATTTGATAACAAACCTGGTTCTCTTATGCTGAGACATCAATCAAACCACGTGCAGCTGGATTAAGTGTAAAATATCATTAATAGTAAAAAAAATAAGGTATTGTGCAAGTTCCAAAATTAAAAAGTTAAAACAAAATTATGACTGAAATAAGTTTTGATGTAAATTACTGGGAAAAGAGTCAATGCTAATTCACAGAAGACAATATTTACAGATCTTTAAATAATGTTCTAATGATAACCTTTATATTTACGTTTTGCAAGTTACTGATAAGTCCCAGTAAGCTGTGTTTAAATTGACCAGCTTTATTTACCACATTTCCGTAAACGTTTGAGTGTGAAATTACGTTTTTATCAATTTTCTGCAGGTGCAACGAAATTTTAAAACATATATTCATATTTATGATAGAATTTGATAAAAGGTTTAACTAAGTTTATAGTAAGAAAATCATTGACCTAATCATGGCTGGTAATACTAAGATTATGTGAAATCTAAAACATCGGTTCATACGTGGGGCAAAACGGACAGTCTTCTTCCGGACTGTTGCTTCGTAAAAAAAGCACGGTTAAATCTAACTCAGCGAGCATTTAAGTGTAGAACAAAGCAGGATTCATTCATCTTAATAATATACCCTCGTACTGGTTATGTATGAAATATTTGCAGTGGGTTTTATAGTACGTGGGCTGAGATAACCCCCGTGCATTCCCCCCACATCTCTATGGGACCAACTTTTGTTGTCGCCTAAAGCATCCCATTGATGAAAAATCATGTTGACATCAAAAATTTTGGAACGCATTTGTGATTTGGGGGACTATTCATAGCCCTGAAATATGTTTTTGACGATTTTAGATTTGAGCTTTTGTTCATATTCAAACACAGATATAAATATGTTTCTGTACATTAAAATAGACATGTAGGGTATCATTGAAAAGGTCTATGTATTCCCTTTCCAAAGCATGTCTAGTGATATTGATTTTTGCTACAACAAAAAAGTTGTGGCTAAAATAGTAGCCCTACCCCAGCAGATATTTGACAAAAATTCAAGATTTTGGTCTGTTATCTATCATATATTTATATCAAGATTTTGTTATGTTTCTGAATACATTTGATTACTTTGTTGTGTTTATTGTCCTAATATTGTTTCTTTTGCCCGTTCTGGTGTTTAAAAGTCCAAAAATTCCCAATTTGGAATATTGCAGAATTTTTCCTTCTTTCTATTTATTTTAAATACGCTTGAAATTTGAGTTATTATACGACTATAAACTGATCTTATTTAAGTATATGTATATAGTAGACATCAAATGAGCCCAATATTTCATTCATAAAGTGATTTTACTTGGTAATTTTTGCGAAAATATTACCCCTACCCCTAATTTATTTGAAATAAATTGCAAAGCACCAACCGATATGTGAAAAAGATACAATAAAGTTTTAAGCTTTAAATGATGTAAATTACTTTTTAATTATAAAACAAAGCATAATTTATCATGTTAACACCATTCTTGACCAAATTATGACCTTAAACTTTGAAAATGGGTGATTTACCTATATCAGATTTCTGTTGAATTTCCGTAATATCAGTCTCACTAAGATATTTTAAATATGCCTGACATATGAGTTCTTATATGGCTATAAACTGCAATCAGTTAAGTTAAAGTATATATATGGCATTGAATGAACCCAGAATTTTATTCATAATATGATTTTGATAGGTAATTTTTGCGAAAATATTACCCCTATCCATATGTTTTTAATTGAGTTGCCAAAATACAAGCCATATATGAACAAGAGAGAAAAAAATTGGTTTTGAATCATGTAAATTACTTTCCAATTACAATACAAAGCATAATTTATCATGTAAACACCATTTTAAACTTAATTTGGGCATTAAACTGAGAAAAATAGGTGATTAACAGTTTTCAGATTTCTGTTAAAATAACCCTTTAAACAGTTTTTATTTAAATAAAAGGTTTTTTTCTGGAAAATATTTAATTTTTATTACAAATACAAGGTTGATATATATTTTCAGATCAAATTAATTAAATTAAACTGTATTGTAAATGCTGTAAGTGCCTGAGGGTACGCTTTTTACCAAATAAACGAGCTTAAAGTCGATGAAAAGTAGTAGTTGAATCAGATTTTATGGCACTCAAAGGTCAATGATCACAAAAGCTTATTGTTAACAATTATTGTTATGAGTATTTATATTCCTAATAAGTATTTCATGTGTCTATTGGCTAAATTCAAATGGTTTGTGCTTTGAAAAATTACCACTGGAGCTTTAAACTATGTTAACATATAGTTTCCTGCTTGCATTTTTATTTTTGTCGCAATAAAAAGTGTGCTAGGATGATCAGAAATATCCACAAATAGAGATTTTTAACAGCCTTGTGTCTCTTCAGTTCAAAATTTATAAAAATAGTATTATTTGCATATAAGATATGGGAAAAAACAAAAAAATGAAGCCCTACCCTTTAAAAATATGCTTACAAATTAATAATTTACACTCTATTGAAACATTTTTAGCTTTCAGATGCACGATATTATTTTGGAATATAGTAAACAACATTATAACTTTCCTTTTAAACCACCATCAATGTTTATTTTAGTCAGGTTTAGGTGGTAAGAATTAACACATAAGGGTTTTAAAGTTTCATCTTTCTTTATTTCTACTATTACAAACTAAACTGTTGTGACGCTAAAAGTTCATTTAATGGATAATACTATGTATTATATATCAACCTGACATTTTATGATTACCTTAAATTTGATATCAGCAGATTTTTTTCATATAAATACTACCAATACCAAAAGAAACGTAAAATAAGTGTAGACAAAGCGTTGAAGAAAACGGAAATATACAAAAAATATATACATATATATATAGACTGTATTATTAAATTGATAACCAGTTTTATGTTTCATATAAAATATCATCCAATAAACGGAATGATATGGTCACGAATAAAATCTGTACAGATAACATCCCCAAAATGGATAAAAACGTTGAAATTTTAAATTTTAAAACTTCTATTTTATAATTCTTATCCCATAAAACTAACTGAAATATACGTTCAGATGAGTTAATCGTAAGGAAATAATAATTTTGACTGTTAAACATAAATTGATTATGAACATGTTGCACCAAAAGCTACAAACGAAAAAATAGGGGTAAATTAATATTCATTATTATTAAAAATCTGCAAAAGGGGAAGACTCATTTCCTCAATTTGCTATTGAGTTGATTCATGCAAATAACATTGTCTTTTAACTGCTAAACTGACAAGACTCCATACTTTTGACAAAAACCTTGTTTGTGGAATTTTCCAAAATGTTAACATATTTTTATTACCCTCAAAGCAGAAATTGGAACCAAACATAAAGAAATGTTGCAACAGTATCAAGCTGCATTGATTTTTTTCAAATATACAAACCACTCTAATGTAGCAAAAACACTTAAATAACTTAAAATAAATATTTATAAAGGTGTCTAAATGCGTTTTTGTGGTCTTTCACCTTCGTGTGTCCTAAAATCATGCTCCATTACTGCATTTTATCGAAAATGCCAACATTTGTCCGTGAAAAGATTATCCTGGGTAATTAAAATCAGAATAAATATAATTAAATTTGAATATTTTGACTGGAATATATGTCAACTTATATTTTATTTGTTATTAAGAATATTATTTTCCAGCAGAAACCTCCAAATCTCAATGAAAATGTTTCACGGAAATTTAAAAGAAATCTGCAATCTGCTTTTCACCCATTTTTTACACTTTTAGACCAAAATTCAGCAAAAATGGCGTTAACATATACTATTATGCTTTGTATCATAATAAAAAAGTAATTTACAAAATTTTTTGTTTCATTTTCACACATGGTTTGTACTTTGGAAACACAATAAAAAAATTAGGGGTAGGGGTACCATTTTCGCAGAGAATTACCTATTAATATAACCATATGAATAAAATATTGGGCCCATTCGATGCATTATATACACTTAATTAATATCAGTTTGTAAGCATATAATATCTCAAATGTCGAGCGTATTTAAAATATCTTAGTGAGACTGATAATTTTTCACAGATTAAGGTCATAATTTGGAAAAAAGGTGTCAACATGATGAATAATGCTTTGATTAATAATAAAAAAAGTAATTTACATCATTTAAAGCAAAATTTATTGTTTCTTTTCCAAATATGGGTTGGTGATTTGAAATTTGTTTCAAATAAATTAGGGATAGGGGTAATGTTTTCGCGAAAATTGCCAATCAAAATCATTTTATGAATGAAATATTGGGCTCATGCGATGCCTTATGTATACATTTACTAAATTAATATCAGTTTATAACTATATAATAACTCAAATGTCTAGCGTATTTAAAATATAGGGAAATATTGGGAAATTCTGCAATTTTCTAAATTGGGCTTTTTTGGACATTTGAACACCATAACGGCCAAAAGATATGAAAACGTTTGTGTTCAACCATTGATTTATTTTTCGTCTGACAACTTCCGCCCACGGCGACGTCACGAACAGTCAACGTCGACAATGGGGGTACAAAATGTGCACATGTACTTTTCCCGCGATAAGCCCAACATACTTGGGGCCGCAGAAAGTAATTTACTACAAAAAATTAGAAACAAAACTGTTGATGTAGATTAAGATTTACTCACCAAAAGTGCTGTGAAACCGAAGGCCACAAGTCCGCGGGTTCAATCCTGAATC
>JAULBM010074310.1:0-10002 GCA_032357055.1 Geukensia granosissima | reverse complement strand
CGTGGGAAAATAGAGTGATGTCCCTTGACAGGAAAATATGGAGACGAACTACGAAACAAAGCTCGCTTCCGCTCGGGCATGCGCAGAAGTCTTCTCCTAGTACAAGGGCTTCGACATCATACCATCACACCCGAGAACGAGTCCAAACACCCATACCATATGATGAAAAACACCAAAATCCGAAAAACCGTGGAAAAAAATGGCGGGAAAACAGATTTAAGTCCCCTTGAAAACGACGAAAAACAATGCTTACTTCCGCTCGCGCATGCGCCAAACTCTACTCCTAGTACAAGGGCTACGCCCCACCTCCAAAACACCCGAGAGATCTCGAACATCCACGAACATACCCGACTATTCCCGAAAAAACGAAAAAGCGCGGGAAAAAATGGCACACTTCCGCTCGCGCAGAAATCTACTCCTACTTCAAGGGCTCCGCCCTCGTACCATAACACCAAAGACATCTCGAACATTCACGAACATACCCGAGAATTCCCGAAAAACCCCCAAAACGCGGGAAAAAATGGCGTTCAGTGACGTCATACATGACGTCACGTCACTTCCCGTGACGTCATCTGTGACGTCACGTCCAATGCTCATCTGGTCCTCCCTCCTCCCGAAAAATAATAACTGAAATGCACCCATATACTACTCATGTGCTTGTGCACACAGCCACATATAATTTAAGCTCATAAAATGGATGGACACATTTTAACATTTAAAGGAAAATCATAACGAATAATCGTTGTGATTTTTTTTTCATTTCCACGATTTTTCAGGATTTATTTTTGCAAAATCCGTACCCGTAAATCTGAGATAAGTGAAAAATTGAATAGCTCATCTAGCGGTGATTTTTGAGGAGTATGTAAAATTCATACAATATATGACAAGAACAGGGAATTTTCGTTTACAAAATTAGTTTGTTGAAAGTAATTGAAAAAAAGTCCTACACAGCAAACTAAATTAAAAAAATAGGAGATGTGGCATGATTGTCCATGAGACAGCCACCCACCAAATGACAGCTTGGATTTAAAAAATTAACTACGGTTAAGGATTTGGGATAATTGCCACAGGAAAGTTTAGAGTTTTCGGGTAGAAATATGTGAAGAAAAGAGGTGTTGACGGTTTTAAAGTAGAAACACGTAAGTGTAAAATGGAGAGCCTTTACTTGTTAGAACCAATAAGGTCCATGGTTCTATATATTTGTTTGGAGGCCAAAAAAGATTGGCCAACCATTACCCCCAAAATTGTTGCATAATTTTTTAAACGAAGAAGAACCTGGTCGATCAGTAATTCACAAATCAACATTGAATATTTGTAAACTTGTATTTAGAAACTTACTTCGCCCTTCTTAGTTAAAATTCAAATCTTTGACTCACCAGGGCAAAGGCCACGTGAGCTTATGTAAATACTTGACGTCCGTCGTCCATCGCCCGTCCATTATCTTTCTACATTTTCATCTTCTCCTCTAATAACGGCACAAATGAACCGACTCTTGGACCGAAGCGTCTATTTTATTGGTGCATATTTTGCCCTCGTAGGTCTCCATGCTTTTCCACCACAAGTAGTTCTTATTTCTGATTGGTCGAATTGAAAAAAAATCTGAAATAAAACCGCTGGACAGTATAAACTGAAACTTGGTCTGGAGAATCTATCGATAGCCTTTGGAAAATTTGCATATAATTTCCCGATCCCTCCGTGTAAGTGGAAGTACACAACTAGTTCTTATTTTATATTGGCCGATTTTCATATGTAAAATTTCCAGAAACAGCCAATCCAAATAATCTTGTCTTTAAAGTTCAGAATTCTGTGAAGGCCCTTTTCAAAGATTGTTCATTTTGTCCCAATATTAAAACAAACACGCTGTCATATTACAGACCAGGTGCTATCTTAAATTATCCTACTGTTCTAATGTTTGTTTTTAAATTTGTTAAAAATTTTTAAAATGTAAGAAGCAACACAAAAAGAATTGTATATACTATATAGGGAGAAAAGTAACATAAACAGTTTTGCTAAAATCATGGAAATAAAACTGCATTAATGGGTCTAACCTCATTCTAATGCCGGGGTTTCATTATTAGGAATAGCAAACATACCTGTAGCAACAAACAGACTTTGGTATAATGGCATGTGAAAAATCCATTAGATAATCATTATTTAAAGAAACCCGGCGTGTATAAAAGGTACTTGTACTCACTGGTTTGTTTTGTTTTTGTTTTTGTCTGATGTGGGATTCAAGATGACTTAAACTTGGTTCACTTGGTGGCGGAACCCACTCACCGGGTATTTGGGTACTCAAACCTGTAACTTCAAATACAAATTATTTTGAATCGTGTTCATTGTAAGTTTTGAATTTTTTATCACAGAAACTGTGCAAATTGCTTGGTTCATTTTATCAGAATCCGGGACAATTAGAATATCTGGTGTGAAACTGGAAGGTCCAGAGAGAATCGCCCATCTTTGGCAGATAACTGTCAAACCTTATAACATGCCTTGGCGACAAGTAGTCTACATTTTTGTATGGAATATGCCAATGCAGACAATGCATTTTTCATCTTATAGTAATTGGCTAAAATAATCTGTAACATCAAATCAGATTCTTATACTTTGACAACCATGCAAGTCTCCGCTCTTTATTCAAAAAGAATAGAATGGTCGCGTTCAACCAATGTTTGGTCGACTTTGGGGTGCCAACCGCAAGCCCTTTTATGTAGATAATAACCAATCCAAATGGAAGAGAAAAGTGCTTGTGGTATGCAACTTTGAATTTATAATCCCCATAAGAAAAACATTAGTGGACCCGACACTCAAAAAAATCATCATATGTATGCATTGATGAAAGATATATCTTGGACCATTTAGAATTGTTAGAAGAAGGCGCAACTAAAATATTTTTCAACATTCATAAACTTCTAGGAGAATAGTTTAGTTTGTATATGCATTTATCTGCATGTTATTAAAAAGTCAGAAAATGAACCATTTTGAAGCACCTGTTACAGTAAGATAAATCAATTGAAAATCGAAAGCAAAATCGTAACGTGTGAACTCCTCACCATTTGACTTACCTGTGGCGACGTTGATGAGTCGACAGAAAATCGAATGGAAAATCGCACCGTGTGAACGTACCTTGAGTCTTCCATTTGTCATGTGTCCTTGATCTTATTTTCATTATTAAGTGACTAAATTTAAGTTTTTGTGCATAGACCCCTTTCTGTGCAACTTTCCATGTTAAAAACAATGGATGTGCTAATTGCTCAGATAATAATAACTAGGACCATTTGTTTTCCCTGCAAAATGTCATTATCTCAAATTGCATTTGTTTGTTACAAAGTAGGTTAGCAGGTTAGACATATTTGTGTCCACACTTGATCTTGTTAGATATATTTAATTTTAATTTTATCTCTTTTTTACAGAGTGCAAATTTAAGTCCTCAAGACAGAACATATCAGCTTAATGATGTCCTGCCAAATAAATTATATTCCATCTACATGTCGGCATTTTCTGATTATGGTTCAAGTCAACCATCAGAAATAATCACACAAGCTACTCTAGGAGGTATTATAATATATAAATTTATGTATAAATGACATTTTATTCATATAGCTGGCAAAAACTCATAAAAATTGCTTGTTCACAAAATACAAGTCAAATCCTATCTAAAGGTGATCTTTGAACCCGGTGAGCCATCTTGAAGTAAAAGTTCTTTGTTGACATTTTGTCATCTGAATGCTCTAAAATCTTTACAAACTATACTCTATGTCCGTATAACAAAAGCAAGATAAAAAGAGTAGTATAAAATATCTAGATAAGATTAGAATAGATTCAAACAACTCAAGAAATTCTACCCACCACTCACAAACCAACAATCCAATACACATAAAAGCATATGTGGAGTATGCTTTTCAAGGTCTATTATTACCTGCGTCGCCAATGATGGAAGCAGGTCTATGAGTCGGGTCACTCTGTCTGTCTCTCCGTTCTAATAAGCTTGTCATCGCAACCCCTACAAAACTTGGTTTGTAGATAGGACATCATATATAGTTGTGCTTTCGCCAGGAAATTTTGATCCCCTGATTTTTATGGGAACTTAGAAAATAGTCATAAATGACCTTGTCAGCGCAACTCCTCTGAAACTACTGATCCAAGTTTTATGAAACTTGGTATGTAGATAGGACATCAAATGTTGTTTTACATATTGCTAGGAAATTTTGATCACCTCATTTTTGTTGGAGTTATGGCCCTTGGAACATAGAAAATACTCATAAACGACCTTGTCATCGCAACTCCTCTGAAACTCTCCAACCAAATTCAACAAAACTTGGTATACAGTGAGAACATCAGCGAACGACGCAGGTCCAGACATCATTAGGTCTCACTTGTTATGTTTGTATTATTGATATATTAAATAATGATTATTCACCTCTAAACTGCATATCTGATACAGCTTGCCATGTCGCTTTACACATCAGACAATAGACTTCCTCGATGGAGATTTAAAATTGATGAGTACCCATTCTTTGCTTTTGACTGAAACACAGAATTTTTTGTAAATGCATCGACACACATTTGTGGAGTATGCTTTTCAAGCTTTATTTTAATGATTGTATTTTTGATATATTGAAAAATGAATTATTCAACTCTGAACTGTCCATCTGTTACAGCTTGCCGCAACGCTTTATACGCTATCATCTACCTTTTGACTTCCTCATTGGAGAATTAAAATTGATGGGTACACTTCTTTGTTTTTGACAGGAACATTAATTTTTTTATCTTACTTTTCACAAATTTAATTTATACCAATTGGCTTTGATACTGTGAATTGTATTCTACTGAGAAATATTTTCAGCCATACTATTAATCAAATTTATGATTGAAAAACCCAAACTTAAACTCTTTAAAACTTTAAAACTATGATTATGATTGCAGATTAAAACTTAACATTTCTTATCATTTTTGCATTTCAAAGGGGGCCCAGGCCCCCTGGATCCACCCTCTGCTGTCTGTTTGATGCTAAACTTTATCCACATATTGTCCTTTTTACTGGTACATTCATAATTAAGGTCATTTAATTAGTCCAAATACTATCTTATCATCCTCTGTAATTGATAACCTGAAACCCCTAAAACATGAAATGTGACAAAAATTATTTACACGACAATTTATTTTGTAGGTTTACCTGAAATAGAGCACGACCTTAATATAAAAGGTAAGACAACAACATTAGATATTCATCTGAACTTGTGTTCCATAAGATGCATTTAACTTAAGATTCTTACCTGATAGCATTTTCCTTTTTTCAATAAACTTGTGGCATCCAGTCCATACAAAAAATGGCAATTAAGTGTTTATTATATCTCAAAAATTTGGATGAAATCATGATTTTTACCTTTATTGTTGAAAATGAATTTTTTCTTGATAAAAAAATTATCTAAAAACCTGTAGTAATTATCAAAAATTAATTATCATAGATTGATAATGTTTCTGAAGTTCATTCATCTCTGCTGATTTCATTAGCTAAGCATCTTGTAGAGTATCTAGGCCTAATTACAATAACATAAATGATTATGGACAAAATACCTCAATATGTAATAGGTAGCTTATGGATACTATATAAAAGAAATTCTTATGCTTTGTGATTGAAATTTGATAACTTCAACAGAACTAGTTTTATAATAAGTAAAAGCACATGTAGTATATCAATTTGATATTTTATACTATGCAAATAATTCCTTCAAAGATTTGCATGTGAGTTTTTTTAATTATTTTAGCTTGCTGTAACAAAACCAAGATGCCCTCCACTTGTCAGGAGCACCTCTGTAAAAGTGATGTGTTTGAAGATCTTAACCCCCAGATTGTACTCAGTTGTTATGGTTACCTTGATGAAGCTTTGAAGTGTGTTACAGGTAAACTTATATATCTTATTACCAAGTGTATTTTACCATCACTGGAAGCCTTTCTTCTAAAAGACATGATACTTAAATTTATATGGACTTTTAAATTTTTTTTATAGAACCTCTTGTAATAATCTTATATTACAGGAAATAGTGCAATATATCTTTTTGAAAAAGTGAATTTGTAAATTTTAAAGTCAAAATCAGTTTCATCATGTTTGAATTTTTAGTTCCATTATAAACACTAAATTAATCTAATGCATCGTTCACACGTAATGTGAATTAATTCGCATTATCAAAAACGCATTGAGTGAATATTTAACATTGCAATGTTTTTAATTGGTGTTGAATTGCTTTGACATAAGTGTTAACGTCTTTGATGTCAGTTTGCATTCGAATGCGCATTCAATTTGCATTATATGTCTATGTGAATGCACCAGAAAACTTTTAATTGAATATCTGTTTAAATTGATTGCAAAAAAATTCAGTCAATGGAGTAATTTGATATACAGTTGAAGAAGTTGAGTTTACATGAAAAAAGTAATATTTTAAAGAAAGTTGCATTTAACGTATTGAAGTTTTATGTATGGTAAAAATTCTGGTTTTTAATATTGATACATTTTAAGTATTCAGCATAATTATTCATGTTTATATAAGAGTATTTCTAATTTTGCCAAAAAATGTATTTCTTTTGTTTTTGAGTCAGAAAAAATAAAAATATTCAGCTGCTTGAAAAACTGATCGTGGAAAATATTGATCTTTTAGGATTGTCTTAAGATTTTAATTTCTATTTCATTTCTATGCATAGTTTCTTTCCATACAAATAAAAACAAGTTTTAGAACCATTTGACCTTTCACAACCTTTATATCTATATGGTATTAAATGTGACTTGTGTTAATTTTATATGTATATTTTGTGATTGTGTGTAAAATATTCTTCCTGCTTTTTAAAACTAAAGGCCATCTTTATGAAATGACCTATGTTTGTAGAGACAGTATTCTCTTAATATGCAACGTTTTCTTTTTTCTCTATGTGCTCAATGAATGCATATACATGTATTTTTATGCAATTCATCATAGAAATGATGTTTTATATGTTGTCAGGAAAACGTAACCACACTGGATGTTGTCAGAGGAACAGTATACCTGAACATTGTCTTGGCTTCTGTGCTGGAGAAATACCTCCAATCAATGACAATGTAGCCGATTGTATGCTTAAGTTGCCATTGATTGAAGCTTGTGTTAAAGAGGGTCTTGGTATGTATAATAGTGGGATAGTTAACTCTTTAACAGTCTTTGTTTTTTTTTGTTAAAATTTTATAGAATCTATACTTGTAAGCTTAAAAACAAAATTATTATCAGTCAAAAATATTATTTTATAAACAAATCTCAAAAGCAAGGTTCATTACAAAATTTGCTCATTTTGTCCTGATCAGACAAAACGTGTCTCCCTTGGATGATTCTTGTTTTTGATTGACTGATACTTTAAAAATCTTCTCATCGTAAAAGTCTTGGCCAAATGGCTGAATCCTGAATATTCTTAAGTTTAAGAATCAATCAATCCATCCTTACATTTCTAGGTAAGAGTTAGATGTTGGTTAATACACATGTATGCTTACTAATTTTTGGAATTTAATAAGTAGTTAAATAGAAATAGAAAATTAGTCAAAATGCAAAAGGGACCTACTGAGAAACCAAATCTTTAATGTCTGAATTTTTTATTAAGCATAATACGATTTTTTAAAACTATTTTCAACAGAAACAATCCCAGGACCACCTGAAAGTGTAAGATTGACAGAAGTTAAACAGACCACGGCAACACTAACATGGAAGCCACCATCATCAGGGGCAAATGTTACCCAGTATATTGTAGCCTATATAGAACATAGTCTGGAAGATAAAACAATACCTAATTTTGTAAGTACAAATGTACCTCATTTGCAGGTTGGTTGTTTCCAAATTAAAGGTAAATTTTGCTTATTTGGAATGTTGACCTAGGTTGAACCCATGTTGTTATTTCTCTTTGTTCATTTAAGATATTTCATTTGCATGTTTGCTGTTTTGAAACCACATTTGTAGCTCAACTACAGAGCAATCTTTAACAAAGCTTCATAGTTCCTTTTAGATTTAAAACTTATGCTTTAAAGCACTGCTGAGTAAACTTAATGTTGTATGTTTCTTACATATTATTTTTGTGTGAAATATACTGTTTGTTACTAGACATATATTGGATTTGAGGTTGTTTATCAAAAAGACAGAGTAAGTTAACATTTTTTTTTACCAGATGTATTATATTTGATTCGTAAAAATGTTTAAAAATTACAGAATTTTATCAATACCTTAATTAATTATATTTTTTCCAAATTTAATTATGGACCTGGTACATTTAGTTTTCAGGTGAACTTGACTTATTTTACTTATCTCAATTGTTAGCCTTCAAGTCTAAACTGCTGTTGACACAGTTCACTTCAGAAATCAGCTTTTTTCAATTTTATCTTATTTCAAGCAATTTTTTATGAGTCTTAGCTAGTTGTTGATAAATTATCAAAAGTTGGGCAAATTTATTTGATCGATTCTTTAAATTTTTGCAAGTTGCATTGTCTATGGGAATTTGCATGGAGAAGGGAGATAACTCACTTTGGCATTATATTAATAGCTCCTTTTAGGTCAGAAGTTCAAAATTTTAATTGTTTTATGGTCAGTTAAATATAATTCACAGTTTAACACCATTTATACGGTAGTATAATCATTATTAAGGAAATTTGGATTTTAATGTGGCAAAAATTTACTATAGAAATTTTTCCCATTCAAATCCCTTTTTCACCTATAGTAAAAAAATCGCTTAAGAAAATCTTTGGCTCTAAAAATGATGAAATTCATTTTCAGTACAGAGTATGCCACCTACATTTAAAATCTTCAAAATTGTGAAACGGCAATTCCCAAAGTGAGCTGTGCTGGCAGTAATTTAGATTTATAGTTCATCCAGGTCAAATCAGAGGTAGTTCTATATTGACAACAGGGTATATCAAAGAGAAGTGATATGGAGGATAACAGAGAAAATAATAGAAGAAATAAAATATTACCACAAGTTTTGAACACAAATAAGAATTTGTTTCTATGCAAAGTTAAACCCTTTGCAAACTATATGCTTATTTTTATTCTGCTATCAAAATTAAAATTGAAAAACATAAAAGAAGCAAATAAGCTTTCCAGAGGTAAGATTTAACCCCATCGCTTTCCTTCAATATTAACAGATCTTTATTGTAGTGATATTGATTTGACTGTTTTTCAGAACACCACAACAGAGACCAGTATCCAGTTGACAGGACTGGTTCCCAATACAGAGTATGATGTCACATTGGTATCCAGTAACGATGCTGGGGAGAGTTTAAAGTCACCAACCATTGGTTTCTTAACTTATGCTGGTTTGTATGAAGAACTACTTTAATCTACTTATTAACTTAATGTGAGATCCATTTGATATCTGTAGTTCAAAATTCTCAAAGGGCAACAACTCTGTCAGTTTCTGTAATATTTCATATTTTAAGAGATTTATTTTGAATACTAGCCATGAAATAATAAATGAGCATGTCTTAATAATATCTGTCTTTGCTTAATGAAATAATTGGTGTTTTTACTTTCAGTTTCTCCAACAGAACCTCCTGTGACCCCATCACCTGGCCCTGTCTTACCATACAATTTATCAGGTAAAAAAAATTAAACCTCCTGTTATATGTATATTGTTTTGGGAAATTGCATGAATTTTGATGAATATTATTCTGAGTAAAATATAATATTGCGCAAGCTGGGTGTGCAAGCAATATTCTACTATGGACAATATTTCCAATATTTATCTTAGTCCTTAAGATACTATTAAAATGCAGTTCTCTAATTCTTTTGTAATTTCCACACTCCTCGACCGGTGTTGGAAATGTTTTTCTAATCCTCTAGTGGATTGTTATTTCTCGGCTGATAATTGGCTGATTTTCAGACCACACGTGCTTCGCTTCACAAATTCAAAGACTTGTCGCGATCTAATTTCTTACCCTGGAGGACTGAGCTTTCCAAAGACTCTATCAGTTAGGTCGGAATTACTTTATTTTTTGGCTAATAC
>JAULBM010074299.1:0-10002 GCA_032357055.1 Geukensia granosissima | reverse complement strand
AATGGACCAATTTAGAAAATCAACTTCCGTCCTTGTAAAATGTACTGTATAATCTCCAAATTATCGTAAATGACGTCGTGAAAAATCGAATTCAACCAGAACAAAAAAAAATTCCTAGAAGCTGGTCTCTTTTTATTTGGCTTCAATGACATTTTAATAGTAAGAGATTTATTAAATTTCATTTTAGAAAAAATATTAACGGTTCTATAGAAATAGGATATGTGGCATGATTGTCCACGAGACAGCCATCCACCAAATACCAGTAAATCTAAATTTCTACAAGTCACATAACGGCCTTAAACAATTAACCAGAGTCCACGTATTCTGCGGATAAAAATGTTAACGTATTTCAATGTCAAGTCGTATTGAGTACATAATCCTATACTCACTGTACTTCAACAGTATTGCGACGCTAGCTAAGAGACGGAACCAACAACACGTACAACGACTAATAGCGATATACATACAAATTTGAATAATTGCAATATTGAATGTTGCAATTTTATTCGAAATTTTGATCAGTACCATGACAGCCGAAAAGTTCATACATCGATAAACAAATGCTGATAACTTCACGAGACTTAATTAATACGCTTTCAAAATAGTTCCTTACCTGAAGTTAAATTATAGCTTAATTTTCAATTATCTGACTAATTAACTGGAATTATAAGTAACTTTTCAGCATTTCACTCACAAACTTACACAGTTTTACATTATTCAGTTTGTGAAGAGTCGTATTAGTTAACACATCAATCAAGTCCTTCAGAACAAAATTTATTACCATAATAATCAAAGCGAGACAGCCAAATATGATCACTTGAATTTCATAAAATTAGACTGACCTCATGAAGTCTTAATGCTGTTAAATTTTGCTTTTGAACATTTCTTATTAAGATGATAAACTAATAAAGATGTTGGTTTTGTCTTTCTGGCATATATTCTGCATTCTTTACCTCAAATGCAAATATTTTAACTACTCACACATGTTGCAGAAAGCAACTACTCTATGATAGGGTATGGAATCAAGTCTGTTTTACTTTTACAGTTCAAACAAGTGCAAACGTATATACGTTATTGACTGCTTTAGGGCAAACTTGTGTTTTATTAATTTATAAGTTTTGGGTGATGAACCATGCTACTTGTCTTAAATTATGCGATTTTTGACGACAAAAAATAAATAAAATAAACACTACATTTTTTAATCATGAAAGCAAAATGTTGATCAAGAATATAAATAAATGAATTGTAAACAAAGTGAAAAAAACAACTATACATATATACAAATCAAACATTTTGGCAAAATGTAAACAAATTAATGGTTTCATAATCTTAAGCTCAACTGATGTTAAAACTGTGTTCTGATTGAAGATATTTACAACATATTGATGTAAGGTGAACATACTTAAGTTATTTCTGACCAGTAGTTTAAAATAGGAAATACTTAGTAGAAGATGTGGCACGATTTTCTATGACACATCCATCCACCAAATGACAGTCGATTGTAAACTTCCCATTACGGTTTTCAATTATGAATCATTCAACCATAACGGCCCCGAAATACGAAATTGGGAAACTATGCGACATAATCTATTTGAAAAATATTAAACAAATAACAATAAATGACTAATTAAACAAAGATAACCACTGGACTATAGATTCCTGACTTGGAAAAGGTTTATAAGTATGTGGCTTGGTTGAACCTGCCAGGGAGCGCTCAACCCTCCCCAAACCTGGACAGCAATAACGGTTGAGCTTTATTCGATGGAAATAGCTGTTATATATATGAAAATAAAGACAGGCAAATAAGATTAAAAAGAGTAATTATAATAATAATAACTAACAAAAAAAACATAAAACATAAAACAGTTTTTAAAATTTTTACAAACCAATTAACTTTAAATCGTATATAAATGTTTCTAGGACAGTGGTTTGACAAAACAGCCATAACGGTTGAGCTTTAGTAGATGGTAATGGGTGACGACAAAATCTGTTTTATTGCGCAAAAAGTGATCAAAATAAGGTTATCCAAATAAGATTAAATAGAGTAATCATTATGATAAACCAACATAAAAAAATAAACAAATCCATTAATATTTACACACTAATAAATCTTGTATGAAAATGGTTTTATCCTATGTAATTAGTTTAATTGCTGTTGAATTTATTGTTATGGCTATAGATGTTTTATAACATTGTAATGGAAGGTCAGCTTCTGGCATATATTCTGCATTCTTTCCTTCAAATGCAAATATTTTAACTACTCACACATGTTGCAGAAAGCAACTACTCTGTGATAGGGTATGGACTTAAGTCTGTTTTACTTTTACACTTCAAACAAGTGTGAACTTATATTCATTATTGACGGCTTTACGGCAAACTGTGTATTTTAGTAATTCATAAGTTTTTGGTGATGGACCATGCTAAATTATGTGATTTTTGACGACAAAAAATAAATAAAATAAACACTACATTTCGTTAATCATGAAGGCAAAATATTGATCAGGAATATAAATAAATGAATTAACAACTACATGAAAAAAAAACTAAACATATATACAAATCAAACATTTTGTCAAAATGTAAACAAATTAATGGTTTCATAATCTAAAGCTCAACTGATGTAAGCTGTGTTTGATTGAAGATATTTACAACATATTGATGTAAGGTGAACATGCTTAAGTTACTTCTGACCAGAAGTATAAAATAGGAAATAATTAGTAGGAGATGTGGCACTATTTTCTATGACACACCCATCCACCAAATGACAGTCGAATTTAAACTTCCCATAACGGCCTTCAATTATGAATCATTCAACCATAACGGAAGCTGTAAATGGCCCCGAAATACGAAATTGTAAAACTATTAATAAAACACGACAAACGACCGAATCTATTGAACAAATGGTAAACAAATAACAATTAATGCATAATTTAACAAAGATAACCACTGGACTATGGATTCCTGGCTTGGTAAAGGCTTATAAGTATGTGGTTAAACCTGCCGGGGAGCGTTCAACCCTCCCCCATGTCGAAAGCAATAACGGTTAAACTTTATTCGATGGTAATAACTGTTATACTATCCGAAAAGTGATGAAAATAAAAACAGGCAAATAAGATTAAACAGAGTAATTATAATATTATTAACCAACATAAAAAAAACATAAAACATTTTTTTTTAAATATTTACAAACCAATTAACTTTAAATTGTATATAAATGTTTTCATCGAATATACTTAGTTTAATTGCTATTTAATTTATTTTAATGGCCATAGATGTTTTATTACTTGGAATGTCAACTTTATGTTACTAATTACGCACACCTATATAACAGATATCTCCTCGTAAGGCTCCTACTAACCTGGGACAGTAGTGTGACAAAACAGCCATAACGGTTGAGCTTTAGTAGATGGTAATGGGTGACGATAAAATCTGTTTTATTGCTCAAAAAGTGATCAAAATAAGGACATCCAAATAAGATTAAATAAAGTAATCATAATGATAAACCAACATAAAAGAAAAAAATAAACAAATCTATACATATTTACACACTAATAAATCTTGTATGTAAATGGTTTTATCTTATGTAATTAGTTTAATTGCTGTTGAATTTACTGTTATGGCCATAGATGTTTTATAACATTGTAATGGAAGGCCAGCTTTATGTAACTGTTATTTTATTACTAATTACGCACAGTAGCTTTTGTTCTTTATCAAATTTGAATATTAAACTCTTGTAGACCTTTTTAAATTATTTGTGCATATATGTTTAGTAAACGTTTTTTTAAGACATATAATGCAGAATGGTATGTTGAGTATATTGTATTAAAATATTAAAATAACATAAAATTCCACTTAAGCCGGTGCTGGAGGCCGTGTTGAACTTACAGTAATGTGTGAGTTTTTACTCCGTGTTGAAGGCCTCACTGTATCTTGAGATGAAGAACAGCAATCGATGCGCTGTTCCCTTGCTTCGAATTTTCTTGTATATATAAATTTTTTGTGTCATGACTATTTACACCGTTACATTTCTTTTTATATAATACTGTCAATCAACATGTACTAATAGAATCATTGGTCCAAACCTCTTTTAGCGGTAGTTATAAAACATACTGACTCACAATATCTGAATAACAATTTGCTTTCTCTTTTTACATATTTTAAATACATATTTTTACATAGTTGACTAAAGGTGTGTTGAAATTTTTATCTTGTTCAGAAACTTTTTTAATTCTTTAAATTAAATGATTTTTGCAGCTAACACAGCCGATTATCAAATAATTAAATACATATGTTATTTAACTTCAATGAATACTTTTTCTATCAAGAACTTAAGATTCACTTGTTAATTTAACTAGAAGTCAATCAACATCAACTTGTAATTGTGAAGCATACAAATAAACACAAAAGTCGAGTTTCCATAAATTGGCAGCTAATGGCATAACATTTGCGCCTTTTATAATTGATATAGTTATGACCGACAAAAGGAAACAACCTAAAGGATGTCAGTAATTTTGAATTCACCTGTTACAGGTTTAGCAAAGTATATGTAAACATTCAAGTTTGATCATAATTTTATTCATTTGACGTAAATGTGAAATTCTGAAAGTTTAAAACCTAAACGATCCTTTATCTTGCACCTTTGGTCAATTATGAAAATGTGCATTTTTTATCAAATAATCAGTAACAGAAAACTTTAAAAAGTTCTTTAGAAAGGTGTTTCAGTCAGTATTTCGTCGTACGCATTTTCAGATTCAGCTGAAGTCCCAATAGTTGCTGAAAAAGTACAAGTATTATAAGAACTAAAATACTTTATTATTCATTTTAAAAAGTTTAAACCCATAGTTGTTACTGATAATCTCACCTTCCTGCCATAACCTTAATTATGTTCAATACTCGAACCATGTGTTTGTAGTTAATCGTTTGATTGGTGTTTAACGTCCAGAGGCAAATATTTCATACATATTTTCAAGACGAGAAATTATCAATTAATAAATAATAAAAGGGCTAGCTAGGGGTTAGGACGGGGAATTTAATATCCATAGGATACTAAATTGGGACTGTTTGGGAAGAGGCGGGAAAATTAGCCCATGCAACTGGTCGCCCACGGAACACACACTACGAGCTGTCGCAAAGGGATCATTTACGTGCTGATAGCGTGGAATTTCCCAACATGAGACATGACGGGCATGGCGGTAGCGTTCCCGTCGAGACAAGTTGATCATCTATAGTCCTTCCGAATACATATTTCCGGAGTTTTGTTTAAAATCAATATTTTGTAAGAGTTGTCCCCCTTTGTGGGTATTTTCATCATATCGACATAAGGATGAGAAAACCCCGACTTTCCCCTGTACTTAAACTATTTGTCCTCGACAGAAATTGATGCACGTTTAAGCTTTGATTTCTATGGAAACTTCTCATCATACTTTCCGGAAGCCGGGAACCAGAATGGTTATTTCTAAATTTAGAAGGAACCATGGCCTTCCGGAAATGAGTGTTTGAAATGGGCTATACATCCCGACCAACAAACGAGCTCCCCTTTATAAGGTGTTCTACCTGCTGGCGGAGAAAACGAGCAAGAAATTTCTGAATCCCGGCTACTCTCGAAGTGGTTGAGTATTTTTACATCCTGCCCAACCAACGGACACCCCTTTAGCAGAATTCTAGCTGCAGATGGAACGACCTATTTATAAACCCCTGTCACCCTTGGGGATGTTTCTAGTTGATGTCTTACGGTTGTTACCAAAGATAATATTTTATATTTGCCATCTGGTTTATTTTGTCTGATGAAAGGTATTAAGGGGATCAACAGTTATTACCTTTGAAACGGTGCTCATGACAATTCTTTGCTGAATACATTCTGTATGCGAATGTAAAAAAAACGAATATGGATTTTATGCCAGTGAAACACGATCCACATCTTACGTAGATTACTAACAAATAATCAAAAGCCAAATTTAACTGCGTGTAAAGCCTTTTCATGGTTCATCATCAGACACGCTAGGAACCAAAACTAGGAAGATCAGTCCAACTTGATGAATTTCATTCATGAGCCAAATAAAATATACAGTTAATGATGTACTGAACGCTGATTAAGTAGCGGTTTTACTTGTTATATCTTGCTCTATTGTTCTTGTGCAGAACAGAAAAAAAACAAAAATGGTTATCGTATTTACTATACTTTACAGAATTAGAAAATACCATTAAATATACATATTGATAACAGAGCTGGGGCGTTCACCCATGATTAACCTATTGTTGGCTGTAAAATATTTACATATATTCATTTAACAGATTTGTCATTTTCTTAAATTCCTTATGCCTGACCGCTTTTTTGCTTCATTAAAAAAAACGCTTGCGTTTTCACGATTTTATTGACTTTCGTTCACGACATCCCTTTTTCAATTAAAAGCGAGACTTTTTAAAAGAAGACCAAGTTCAAGGAATCAAATTTAAAAAAAAAGAAATGATATCAGTATTGACTTATAAGACAAATACTATCAATATGTAACGATATATATCGTACTTCATTGCTTGCAAGGAATGGACCAAGTGTGAATTGTATTGTTAATTTTGAGCTTTGGGAGATCGTGATAAATCTCTTCTCAAGGATAAAAGAATATGATGTTCCCGGTATTTGGAAAGTTGACCGCATCACAAGTAGTAATTAGTCTTTAAATTATATTTAGGAGGTATCTGGAGATAATAGCATAATTGAAAGAGATATAATCTTTTTTGTTTCTTTGCGACGTGATTCTTTCAATCTGCATTTTTCCACAAATTCTTAAATAATATTTATTTAAACCGTTTGAATTTGTAATATAATGATGTACAGAAAATATCGAGAGGAGGAATTGAGGATCAAATTGAATCCTAGCTCTTCCTTTTGCAAGAAATATATAAGTGGAATCACAAATTTTTGGTTCTGATCGATCAAATTAAAATGTCTTCTTAATGGTTTAAAACCAGCGTATATAAATTAATTATAGACTGTTACCAATAATTCAGCAATAAGTCGACCACTTTTCATATTTATGTTAATCCGGAATAAACCTATACGAATCCGTGACGGCTGTCCTGTCCGAGACAAGGGACACTTACCAAAACGGAGTATCTGATCCGTCGCCTTGTTGACATATGACCTCCCTATTTGTCACTGAAAATGATGATTTCAGGACGGCTGTCGCACGGAAAATGAGATGTATACACTTCTAAAGCACTTGATCATATTCCTGTTTTGTAAAAGAGTTCGTGGAATCAACACCACTGCTCTTTTTGTGCTTTGTTTTGACTGCGTCTTATCTCTTTGGACTATTCATTTGTAATCTCTCGCATGGTTATTTTATACTTGACTTGTCAAATCAAGCTCGTTTATTCTAGTCAAAATTCTAGCTTGTAATGTGTGGGCAATATGAGTGATCCCTCGTTAAATAATCTGACACTTTTTCATACATACTATTTCAAATGCGAATGATATTTACTATTTTATTTTGGGTTAGATACGTGGCCTTTTAAATGTAAAAAAAGAAGTTAAATGAACGGAGAAAATTTTGTAGCATCAAAATTACATATTACACTTATTGTATAAACTAGCTTACACATATGTAAAAATTTAAATACTCGGATTTAATTTAAAGAAATATTTACCATATGGCGTTGTTTCAGATGGAACTTGAGCCATCTCATATATCTGTGGTCCGCTTGAACGCCTACATTTTGATGACCTAAAATAAATTAAATTTAAAATAATTCATTATATGATATGGTTTCTTAACAAGATATTTTATGATTGTCAATGAGACAGCCATCCAACTAATAACAGTCGATATTAAACTTGTGGAAATCCAAAATTAAACTAGTTTTCTTTATTTGATTGAATGCTTACCCCGAGAAGGTTACGTTTAAATGTTTTTAATATTGAGGTCGCTATTTATAAAAAAAGAACATAGACATAACTTTCAAAAATAAAGAAAATACATAATTCAAACAGTGGCTCACAATTATCACATCCAAATATTTAATCATCAGTGAAGAATCACGTGTAAACATTAGTGAATCCGATGTTATGGAATTATCTAAAGTCTACATATTTTACAATAAAATAAACTTTGATGAATAATCTTTTAATAAATTATGACGTATGGATAAATGGATTATTTTATCCGTAATTGCCTAAATATTACGTATATCCTCTTGATCGTAATATACTGTTTTGATGAGGAGTTTGATTATAATAATCATACATATATAATGGAAGATATGAGGGAAATGTCATTCCAGTTAGTACAACTTTTATAAGGACACATTTATTAATTATCTGTGTTAATAACCTATTTTTGAACTAGAAACAAACTATCGGTTTCTTTTTGGTGGAAATAAATAAAAAACTGACATCGACATGATTTAAATAAAGAGAATATTAAAATTCAGATAGAAGCACACAAAAATCAGATGCAAAAACTTAATCAAATCTAAAAAGCAGTGAATTATGTGTTCTAAAATTGTACATTGTCTTTCTATTTTCTGATAAAAATGAATTGTATTAATTGTCGTAATAAATGATATTTGAATAAATGCATCTGTTACGTTTGTAAAAGGAATTCGAAGATACCAAAGGGGCAGACAGAAATCGTTAAGTCGGAAGACAGACAAGACCATGGCCAACAAAATGAAATGAAAGACAAACACTGAAAACTAAAGCTGGATTAACACGAACCCTACAAAAACCAGGGTGATTTCAGGTGCTCCGAAAGGGTATGCAACTCCTGCTCCACTAGTGGCATTCGTCGTGTTACTCAGTAGTCAAAGCCGGTGTACATATTATGTTTTAACAAAATGGGGCAGGGCCAACGGAAATGGTCCTACCAACGTTGTAAAAGTCCTAAGCCACCATAAAATGTTTTGTTTTAACTTTGCAGTCTTTAAACAGTTCAGAATTGATATTTAACACCCGATGTGTTGCTTTTCCATAGCAATTCTTCAAGTTCTCGAACATATTTTTTTAATTCATTAGGTTGAATTTATATTTAAATCACATATTTAAATCACTTATTTCAATATGCCATTCCTTGAAAAATTACTAAAATATGAGTTTTTAAGATGAAAAATGTGGAAGAAGACGTTAAAACAGAATTCATTTGGAGAGAAAAATCGTGGCGTCAATTTTACGTCATTTTATTCTGTTGTGGAAGTAAGTTTGAAAAAGATACTAGTAAACATTTTTATGTTATATTTTTCTTCGTAGTAGTCTGCATAAATTGATTAAAACCAGGATTTGATTCATGTAGCACAGCTCATTTCACTAGAATTTTAACAAAGCTTATTAAACACGTTTACTGCCTTTCTCTGTGCGCAGCAGGGAATTTTAATGAATTATAAACTAGTTTGAAATTCAGTTTCAAAATACTGGATATGTTTGCTTTCGGAGAGCAGCATGTCTGACAAAAAGATCTTTGGTTGTATATTTAATTTAGTGATGCTGATCTAACAATAGCGATCAATAAAGCAGACGGGAAACAGCACTCACAACAAGCATTAAACGAATAAGTACAATAGACTTACTTGCAAATAAATATTAAGCACTCATTATTAATTTACTATTGTACCACTATATTCAGGATCCTACAATTCGAAAAAAAATCTTTAAACCTATTTATTATATCATATATTAAAGTTTAAATTTCATTTTTTTATGATACAATTTCTTATGGTTAATATTTTTTACGAGAAACCACAGAAACTTCATTAAATATCAATTACAACCGATACGTAATGTTTCTTTTGTTATGCAAGGTATTTTTTGTTCACAATTCCTAGTGGTCGATTCTATTCTTCAACAGAATCTTTTGTTTAAAAATTAAAACTTACTTCGAATTAACTACTCCTCTCTAAACTTAAAGTCGTAGCGGGACCAAAGTAAAAATGCATTTGAATTGCAAATCAAGAGATCTTGTCTACGGATTAGAATGTAATATTTGTGGATTGGTTTATGTCGGTGAAACGAAA
>JAULBM010074277.1:0-10003 GCA_032357055.1 Geukensia granosissima | reverse complement strand
AGAAGACTTTATAAGTTGTAAACTTGTGTCTTATCCATTTGTCATTAATGTTTAGACAATAAAATATGTTTAAAGTAGTGATCATTTTAGGTTTTATATAGGTCTATGCATATTTTTAATTATCATTTCAACCAGTCTCAGTTCATATCGGTGAGACACCACACATGAAAAATGCACTATTATATTTACCAGGCCTATATTATTTACACATTAATTTTTCCACACCATTTATATTTTTAATTATTTGTATGAACATAATTTTTAACGTCTTTAGACATCAATTTATTATAAATGTTTTCATTACGCTTTTACCTTAAATTCTATCAAATTCACAAAATAGATGATTCATATTGATACTTTTCAACTTTGATTTTTTTTTTGGATCTTCAAAAGTACTCTTTAAAAATACCTTTTTATTTATTCTGTTATTACACATTTCATTTACTCCAGACCAGTTTGTACAAGGAGGTGTCCAATGCTTAATATTACAAGGCATTCAACCCATATCACCATATAAAGACAAATATGGTCTACGCCCGTAGAAAAGCGCCTAGCTCTCTATTTTTACACTGTTTATACTGGGATTTAATCCCAGGTTTATACAAGAATAATCTCTCGTGCCCATAACGAAATTCCATACCTAATAGCTGATCAAACAAAAGAATCCAAAAGCTCTATAAAAAAGTAAAATTTTTAAAACCACCGTTTATTTTACATTTAGATACCTACAATCTCAGTGAAAGAATTGCGGATTGCGCCTGTGCCATTCCATCATTAAATCAATTTTACCACACTATATATTAAGAGCATCCAAAATTTTTTGTAGCAACAAATGATTAATTTTCAGTTAAAAATAAAACACAAAGCAACACCGAAACCTTCCAGGAACCTTTTTCAATTGTCCACTGCTATTTAGAATTACAAATTCCCATTCATTGAAGAACAGGAGATGTGGAATGATTTTCCATGAGACAACCACCCAAAACATGTAAGTTACAAACATCTACAGGCTTCCCTAAAGCCTTCAACATCTACAGGCTTCCCTAAAGCCTTCAATAATGGACAAACATCTACAGGCTTCCCTAAAGCCTTCAATAATGGACACATATCCACAACCATTAGCATACTTCTATGGCTAATCGAAACTGCTTTGAAAAGAGAAGATATTTAAATGGCTCACTGGCAGCAGATCGCAGAAAGCTTTCAATTTCAATTTGTGTCCTAACAAACCTCTCCAAATGTGATCGAAACCATCAGATATGCAGTGCATTACCTCGATGTGAAAGTGAACGCTCTCAAATTCTAATTATAATGTTCAATTTCCATTCGTGGTAGACGTTTGATCAACTTATTAAATAATTCCTTGAAATAAGAATTTCCATGAAGAAAGTGCGGCTTTTGTGTCATGCAATGCAATCATGAGACGAAAATCAAAGATAATAACAACACGAAAAAAATCATCACAGGAAACATTTTACATTTTGCTGTTAACGGATCATTCATGTTGATAAAATTAATCTTTTGTTCTGTCTAGGTTTTAAGTCACGGTAAAACTTACCCCACAATAAAAGATAGGGTTAATGACCATGCATTTATTTTTAAAAATGATATAAGTAAGACACAATTATCCATATATATCAATTTACATTTTTATTCAAGTAAAAGGCTTAAATTTATACTAAATATACATAGAAGACGTAGCAAATTTGAAGATTTTAATATTATCTAGAAGTTTGTCTAAAATAGTAATTGAAAATATATACTTTCTTCCAAACATTTTGACAATTATTTCTATTTCTAAAGCATTATTTTAGTTGCGCAAAACATAGTAAAAGAAATACTAGAATAAAAAAAAAACACAAAGAAATATGAAGTCGAATCTAGCGGTACAGATAACTACTTAGTGCAATTGTTTTCGAAGACTTTTCAATACAAATAATGCAAAAAAATGCAGCAAAATTCTGTAAAACACTTTTTAATCAATTTCATGTTAGTCAAGTCTGACAACTGGGCTGGTAAACACCCTCGAGGACCACGGGTCAACCAGCAGAGGCATCGACCAAGTAATTTCAAAATACAAGTTAATCACCTGACCCGAAGTTCACGCGAGCTATTTGCGTCGTCCGTGCGTTCATCTGTCCGTTCATAATTTATATTCTAATATACTCCTCTTAAACTGCTTGGCCAATTAAAACCAAATTTTACCGGTATTAAAAAGTAAGAATATGAAATAAATACTAGGAAGACAAGATCAACATACGTTTAAAAGTTGCATTCAAATTTTAAGTGCGTGAAAAGCGCTTTTCGGGATTTACCTTCATCAGGCACGTTGTGTATCTTGTTGTCAGAGACTACCTTGCCAGTTGAATTGAATTGTTGTGACAAAGTAAAAGAAAACCGAGGGACCAACAGAAAGGAGACAAGTCGAGGGACACGGCAATCACGAGAACATAAAAAGACGGAAAAGAACACAAAGCGTACTTATTAAACTTAAAACAACTATGAACAATCCGGAACCCACAAAAAAAAACGGTTAAATTAGGTGGTCCAGAAAGGTAGGCAGTTCTGCCTCTAAACAGGAATATATTGGTCTTCATCTGTGAAAACATTTTTCGTATCGGTGGAGAAGATTGTGGTGACAACCGTAACATTTCTGGAGTGATGACTTCAACCGAGCAGCAAATTAAAACATCCTTGTTTGAACGTTAATTGTGTCAATGACTTTAGCTCTCTCTTGAAAATCGATGTATTGGCTACTTGCTCTTGAAAACGTATGAGATGGGAGGTGTATACAATATTAGAATATAATATGTGGCATGATTGTTCACGAGACATCCATCCACCAAATAATACTTTATTATTAAGAAATCATACTTCTTCAGGTCCCATAACGGTCGTCAATCCATTGAACCTAAGTCCATACTATAACGGAAGCTGTAAAAGGCTACAAAAATACAATGTGAAAGTATTTATAAAACACAACAATCGACCTAATCTATTGAAAAAAATTGAAATTATTAAAAAATAACAATAAACGACAATTTAAATAATGACAACAACTGGACTACGGTTTCCTGGCTTAGGACAGGAACAATGGTGTGACAAAAACAATAAAAACACACGATAAAATCAGTTGAAATGAATAAAACACTTCGAGATCGAAATTGAAAACAATAAACACAATTAAAAGTAGTACATGGTACAACAAAAGTATCGAGCTAGAATGAGTACTCACAATCTGCTAGTTCAAAACCCAAAGGCAAGCGAGATAGAAATCAAGATGATCCCACTTTTGTTTTGTAAAGAAGTTAGGTGATTCCAAGCCTTTGTACTTTTTGTTTTCGTTCTATCGTTTAGTTTGTTTCAAATTTGTCTTGTCTCTTCGGACTATGCACTTCCGATCTCTTACATGGGTATTCTACTATTGATTTCTTAACTAAGGTAACACGTCCAATTTGGATTTAGGGTTTAAATGTTATAATATATGATTGCACAAATCCCAATTAAAAATACATATACCTGAAGTAGAAAAATGTTTCAACAAATATAGACAGTTTAGTTCAGTATTAAGCTAGTAACAAGAAGGTCAATTTTAGTACCAATAAAACCCCAATTTATGCATTAAATAAAAATGTGATATCATTAAAGGATAAGTTTATTAAGATAAATTTTAAAACCAAGTGGTTGTTTTTAAAGGACAAGGATCGTTAAGGCACATTTTGGCCCAAACTTTGGCTAAAAATGAAAAGTAACCAATAGCTATTATTTTATACCATGTCTATAACAACAACATCCGACATTTTTTGTAGTTTAATTGGTTCTACAACGGTCGCATGGTACATATAAATTTCCTGAGGTATGAAAATACTAAACATTGTTTAATATGATACTCTTTGACTGTTTTCCGTTTTTTAAAAGATGACCATTTATTCCTCAGACATTATATACGAACATGTCGTTCACAAGCAACGAAAATATGATTCTTGTACACTTCTTGACCTATGTATGCGGGACTTGAGTCATCAACCGCGAAAAAGAAGTTTGCATAGTTAATGTTCAATTCAATTCACGTTTCGGTTTTAACCTAGTATGATATGTCATTTCTTAGCAGTAATTTAACTAAAACAAACCCACATCCTTGACTTAGAATTGTAAAATTACGTTAAGCTGAAGCTATGAAGTCACGATGGTATTAATTAGATGAGAAATTATCAAGTCGTTTTAGTGCAAACAAATAATTTACCGCATTTAGATCACATGAATATTCTTTTTCAATGTGAGAATATTATTGAACCATTTATAACTAAATACCCAAATTCTGTAACTACTCCAATGTTTTCGTAATATTCAGTTATGTATTTATTCAATTATTTATTCATTATTATTTGTTTATATGAAAAATCACATTGATAAGACCGAATGCAATGCAACACAAAAATGCATCTTGGTTGCCGTAAAAACACAGAAAATTTTATTATTTTGGCCTTTTTTATCCTGTGCAAATGCAAAATTGCTCTTTTTATATCCTTCGACCAAATTTTATTTCAAAATCGACAATCTCTCTAGCCAAGATGGTGTAGTAGTCAAAGTACGGATATGTAAGTGATTGAAAATTTCACTAGATTTTGTGACACAAGTTATATAAGTTATTAACACATAAGTTATTGTCAAATGCTTTTTCAAAAATCGTTCAGTAATAATTCATAACTTTTACTTATAACTTTCATCATTACGACAAAACAGCTGGGCACTTTTGACAATTTAAACAAGAATATTTTCTGTTACAAATGCAAATCTTTGGAGGAGTCTTGTTCAAAATAGATAGGAGCTCACCAAAACATTACGACGGACTAACTAAACATTGGTGAATTGATGTTAAGTTCTGAAGATAAGGGTTTCACATCCGGGGAATACTAGTAGATGGTTATTCAAGGAAACCGCCACCCCGGACTAAGTGTAACATAGGATAGGTAAAACAAAAGACATATCTTCGGCCATTAAATGCCGGTCTGTCATCCTTTTCGCGATCAAGGGATTAAATGTAAATATAGAACACTGTAAAAATAGATTCAAGATTTTTACTTTTAAAAAAACGTCAAAATGAAAGAATCGAATGGAAACGATACAAGAGACTTGTTTGCCTGGAATGAAACCTTCCATATAAAACTAATGTTTCTCATGAGGTGTTGACGCAGTTTGTTACTTTGCTGTTAATCTGTTCCCAAATAATGATGCCAGCAGGAAATTAGTAAGACATTTAACCGTACACACAGAAGGCATCTTTTTTGCAGACAACTCCGTATATTTTAAGTTAGGATTGTATAAATGTTATTCATGAGATGCTGAAAAGCGACGTTGGGGTTTGTCATTTTGTCATTTACCCCATAGTTTTTTTTTCTTTTGCACTAGAAACTAGAAAAAAGTTCTCACTGAGAATACAAAGAAAGATAGCCATTCAAATCGAACATTTACCTTCATCAGACATACAAGGGGCAAAAATTGGAAGATCAGTTTTAAGTTACATCAATGAATGAAATATACATTTTTTGACGTAATAAAATCGCTAAAGGAATGTCCACTATACGAAAAGTATAATGCAACGGGGTCCGGTTCCTTGCTCCTTATCAGTGAAAAATTTAGCAGCTGCCTGGCATACCTTTTTAAGGGCAACAAAATCCGACGAACAGGTGAACTTCAGTCATTGCATTTATTTTCATTTTATTTACATGATTTCGGAACACGTGAATTCACCCGGGTTTTTGTAGGATTCTTGTTACTCCAGCTTTCGTTTTCAGCGTAGTGCTGTGTGTTCTTTATTTGTCTTTCGTTTCATTTTGTCGGCCATGGTCTTGTCTGTCTTGCGACTTAAGGATCTCTGTCTGCCCCATTTGGTATTTTCGAATTCCTTTTCCGCATCATTAACTCTGATCAGGTATAAGAGAATTGAAAGATGTATGCCTTCCTGTATGTGTTATAAAGATTTTGGGCTTTTGGTACACTAGCTAAATAGATCTGCTGAGTTTGGGGCTGCCATTGCCGAGAATTCCGGGGAAATTTGTTTTTCACAACTTTGCGCCACCAAAAAAGCCGCCTAGAAATTTACATCATATCTATTAAACGGGAAAAGTGGGATTCCAGTAAAAAAAATATAGCACAATTATAAAATAACAAGAAAACGTAGGTTCCAACGACCACTAGATGGTGTACAAAGAAAGGAAATGGAAAATTAATATATGGTCATTGAAATAGATTTAAATTTATCAATTGCAATACCACAATACAAAACAAAGTCTTGCTTATTTAATATCCGAGCTTGTTTGTCTGTGAACTCAATCCTTCGTAACGAGTAAGGATTTTCTTTCTTACCTAAGAAAGATTCGTTGTTTTACAGAATTTTATTATCAGCTTAAACGTTTTACCGTAGATTTCTTACTGATAATGTAGCGGTCTCAAGTTCAAATTCAATAACAACTTTATAACCACATATATTCTTTAAATTGATGAGTTTTGAACGATCAAGAGTATTGCATTTTAAGTAAGAAAATTCTTCAAGATGAATTTAACAATATTTTGATCAAGGAAGTAACCGATACAAGTTCTATACAAGTAAAGCTTAAATTAAATTACATATGACATTTCATGGGTACTTGTTTTTGAAAAAATAATTGCAAATAAATGTTAGATAGAATAGAAGCATTTATATACCTTAGAACAAAATAATTGAAATCTTTAATCGAGGAATTTTTTTTATTTTGAAATTACGGTTTGGTTATCTGTTCTACGATGCCTAAATTATATAAATAGAGAAAAATTTAAAGAACCTATTACAAGTCCTACCAAAAGCAAAAGAACAGAAGATTTTTTCGAGAAAATGTCGTAATTTTGCTCCAAAAGGACTCCAATCAAAAATGCCAAAAGCAATTTTTTGTTTCCAATTGAGCTTTTTAATATTCTCCTTTTAAACCTCTTTGTCAAATGAAAGAAAAACAAAAAATAGTATACGATGTGTTTTCCGTGTTCTTTGCGTTATACTACATTCAAACTCTGTACAAAATAAAAATAAATGTATTTTTAAGCGAATTTTAAGAATTTTTCCCATGTTCAAGTAAATATTTTAAGATCGAATGGCGTCATTAGGGCAACATTTAAGCGTGTCCAGTTGTATCTCGGTAAACCCGAGTTACTCGATTATGCCAAGCGAACGCAGCCATGTGTTATGGTTCTGTAGTCGTTCCTAGGTAGGCATTATAATATAACTTTTGTTCTAGGTTAACACAATATGATCCCCATATCAAATAGAGGTTGAGATGAGGGACCAAATTGGGATTTCATATATTTTTAAGCAAATTATTCATTTCTTGCCATTTGAAAGAATTCTTTCTACATAGCCCCCGCAAGAAAGCAAACTAGATAGCTTTTAAATTGTTTTGACACAACCCCCCATAACTTGCTATGACCCATCTTTTTGGAAATGAAAAGTATTTGGGTAAATATCAGACAGACTGCACCCCAACCACAAGGAAAACGGAGAAAATTTACAAGTCGGGAGGTCTTAACAAACCCTTATTTATTGAGATATAAGGTTTCAAAAATGAGTATGTTCTATAGAAACGGATGTGGTACATGTATGATTGTTCAAAAACCACCAAAAAACAGAATAAATTAAGGACATCTACAGATTGTCCTAAAGCCTTAAAAAATGGACACGTGTCCACACCCTAAGGCAAGTGTAGCATTAAAACCAAATATAAGAAGTCCAAGGTCGAAACATAGTTATAGAAGTTCTCATATTCAAACATGTCGAAAACTACTAAGTGGAATACGTTTGGAACCCTTCCGTATTTTCAGTGTGCAAATTTCTGTAAAACATAGTTTGATAAATTTCACGTCAAACAAGTCAATTGGACAGGTGAATGCCCTAGGGGATGTCTGGTCCACCAGCAGAAGTATCGACCAAGTGGTTTCAATTTTCAAGTTTACCAATATTGAATAAATATAGTGAATTTAAATATGCTATATTTATAGAGTAACCTCTAATCGGTATCATAAGAACCAAAAACATAGGAAGCGCGAGACCTGAACATAGTAAAAGAAGTATTAAATTCCAAACAAATGAAAATGAGAAGCTTAATCCGACGGTAGAGACAATTACCAAGTGCAATACGTTTTGAAGCCTTTCCGTATTATTTAAACAAATGCAGCATTGTTTAATAAATTTCATATCGGACAAGTCTGACAGCCGGGCTGGTGAATAACCTCGCAGACGTCTGGTATCGATCAAATGGTTTCAAAATTCAAGTTTGCCAATTTAAAAATGATACATGTACATTTAAAGGACTGTTAAATCAATTTATTCAGTTGGATTCTAATTTTTTCATACCAAGAAGAAGACACAAAAGCGATTTCACAGTTCATTTTTCCCTGAAAATATTTTATTACTTTATGTTACATCCCAACCATAAAAATTATTCAAACATTAAAAGAACCTATTAAGGTACCCACTATATTCTAATTTAACAGCACCTGACAGAACAACAGTTCAGTAATGAACATCTAAATGTTACCACCCAGTTAAAGGCTGCATCTTACAATATGAAAGTTCCTAAAATTCGCTGGCTACCTAAACTTCATAAAACTCCATATAAGTCTCGATTCATTTCTGCTTCTAGTAAATGCAGTACCACCTTTGTCTCAATTCTATTGATTAGTGCCCCCTAACTACTATTAAAACTCTCATTGTTAACTTCTGTAATAAATGCCACGAAAATTCATTTATCAACTACTTTTGGAGTGTTAAAAATTCAATAGATGTTTTAGAGAAACAAAAGTCTGTCCAAGTTCCTTTTCTACAATAGGCACTTTAATTTTCTCAACTTAACCACATAATCTTATTGAGATAAAGTTTTCATATCAAATCAATTGGTCATTCAAAAACTCGGGTTGTTCTCATATATGCTGCGATAAATACTATTCCTTTTTAGCAATAAAACTTATAGTAAAAATACTTGTTGGACATCACCTGAGATGATTACACCGGTCGATTTTTTTTCGATTTGGCAACAAGGTCAATCGACAAATAGTTGGCATACCAATGGACAAAAGCTCAAGTTCTCTCATGCAGATTTATTTTTATATTGTTATGAATCACAGGTAATGGCAAATATTTAAAAAGAACCCTTCCAAACAGGTTAAATAATTCTCTTAGATATTGAGATGATGTTTTCGCTTTTCGTAATCCAAAGTTTCAAAATTAGCAGAAGAAATTTGTCCTAAAGAACTTACTTTAAATAAATCTAATATCAAAAATGATCCTACTCCCTTTTTAGAATAAAAATTAAACAGGGTTGTTTATGCATAAAAATTACGATAAAATGAATTTTTTTTTTCTTTCTTAAAGTTACCATTTCGTTTCTTGATGGGGACGTACCTTTGACTCCTTCGAAAAGGGTTACCATTTCACAACTAGTTAGATTTCCATCTGTTTACACCAAATAATCGCAACTTAAATATTACTGGTAAACGTTTGCAGCAGGGATACAGATTTCACAAGCTTCTGAAGACTTTTAAAAACTTTTATAACCATTACAAAGATTTAATACAAAAATACTGCTGCAAATGTAGAATTGCTACAAGGAATATCACATCCTACATTCTAATGAAACATCACACGTAAAGCATGTAAAATGAAAAGAAAAGTTAAACTAGTTTAAACCCGACTCATTTCTCACGAGCCTATCCGAAGTAAGGAATTGTGGTCATAGAATTGCCTTTGTATTTAATGTTTGTTATATGTCTGTTTTTAAATATTATTGTTATTATAATTTCCGTATACACGACTTTTTATTTGGGACGGTTTAGAGCTTTTCACAAGGAGTGGTATTCAACCCATGTTGAAGACCTTGTCAAGACCTCTAGATTTGTAGTTTCCTTCTGTTTTTTTTTTTTTTGTGATTGTAGTGCAGTATCTTTACCCAATACTTTTTCAGTATACAAATCTTCATCA
>JAULBM010074266.1:0-10003 GCA_032357055.1 Geukensia granosissima | reverse complement strand
GATTGCAGTATATCATAACTATCAAATGTTTATATATATAAAAAATTAATGATACGCGATTTAAAAAAAAATATATAAAAACCGATGTAACGTTTCTTTTTTTTACTAGTATATATTACTAAAAAGGCAGGATGGTAGCATGAGGTAAAAATATCCAGGGTCACTATATTGGTAAAAATGTAGGATTCATCTGATATGTTTTTGAAACACTTTGATGTTAGTAGATGACCCTTTCTCTTTTAGATCTAGGGTTTTATTATCGACTGTTTCTTGTTCCAAAAAAAACAGGGGGAATGAGTGTCTATTCAAAACTCGCGTCTATGGGTTTCACATTGCAAGATGGAAACGAACAGTTAAATTGATAAGGCGACACGAATTATAGACCGATAGTTGGTATACCTATATGAACACCAATTTCTTTCATTTCATTGCAAATTTGTTTCCTAATTATTAACTTAGCTTGTTAACTTTTCGATTTCTTATTGTTATTGAGATTTAGATGTTTGGATAATGTCTTAGCATTAAACAGCACGGGATTATAGGAGTAGGTACGGTAATCCCAAAATTAAAAATATAGATTTTGTGACACAATAAGTTGTGAAAATGCTGTTTTATTACCATCTTTTATTAATTCATATCCGATGCTTTAAAATCTAAACCAGTTCGATAAAACAGCAACCTAAGACAAATTCAGCAAGAATTTAACAGTTCTGTTAAATCACTAAATTTTTAAGGTGTTTGTTTAAAACAGATATATGATTTCACAAAAACAACACGATGAGATTTTAACTAAACATTTGTACGTGATAGACATTTAAATGTGCAAAGTTTGGTTCTGATTTTCTTTTGCAATCTTTATCAAAAATTGCATCATGATTTGTATGATAGTAAGTAATTCCTTAGTAAAACCATGTGTTATGTGACCGTTGTAGAGCCAAACTATACAACACTGTTTGATTTTCATTTTATAGACATTTTTCAACGGAAACGACATAAAACAATAGAGATTAGCCATTTCTCATTTTTTAGCTGATTTCTTGAAGCAAAAATATTGCTTTACAATCTTTTTCCCTTTGCAAAAGAAATTTAGAAACTAGAGATGAGTCGCTCACCTGACATTGGACCAAACAGAAATTCACATTGAATGGCCAATAGTGACCATGATTGTTGTTTAAAATGATAAAGGATCTTTCACAGATTTTTTTCTGTCAAATATAATTCCATTTTGCCATGCGGCAAATAGCTGATAGATATATTCCCTACAATAGCTTTGGCAATCCTATTTTTGTATCGGGAACCATAGAAAATCAATCAACATCGCATCCTGTGGATCCATCTGTACCAGTTTTGTTGAATTCCAACTATCCATTAGAAAGGAGTAGCGGATTTAACACAAAAATGACGGAGAACCTATTTAGTTTCAGTGTATAAATTGAAATAGATCAGTTTGAGAGACAGGCAAGGAGAATGCAACAGCTGTCATGCCAGTGTAATGCGGTTATCAAATATCGATGATAATCACAACCGATATAGGAACGGTTTTTAGTAACGAAAGTAAGAAAATATCTGTTGTCATTTGTAAGATGGATATTCCGTATTGTAAATCAGGTTATAATGGCGACCGAAAAATTTCTGAACTGACGGCTGTAATTTTTCAACGAGAAATCGTTTGTTGAGTAGACCAACCCTCTATCAATATAAAATCCTGATAGCAAGTACAAGTCCTGGAGTTGCGTATCAAACATAGAGATAAAGACTTCATAATGTTTGCAGAATGTGAGGGTGAAATGTTGCTACACTTGAACAAAGTTCACGACAAGACAATAAAAGATATCACTCTAAAGAATATACTCAGTTTTTACAACATGCTCAGCGTCCAACGTCAAGTCTCTTAACACGAAATGTCATCAAAAATAGCAGTCCGAAGATAAGATAAACGTAAGGAAAAACAAGATGGGTTATAACATTATTATCTTAGTATCTGTTTAATTAAGTAAAAGGAATGTCAATATTTATTTCATTATAACAAGTTGCACCACCGACAAGTTAGTAGGTTTGTATATAAATCTTTTGTACTGGATCAGTGATTTTTCACTGGATCATTTTTCATTTATATGCTTTACAGTCCTTGCCAATCATTGGTCAGTTTTGATTTCTTTTGGAATTTCAACTTAGATGAAAGAAAATTGATCAAACTTTACTATACTCCGACTCCAAAGCTTCATAATTGTCCTTACAAGCAAGTAACATTAAAGGGTCTGCCAAATGCTTCAGAAAACCTCTTTCCGAGTTACTGACAGTTACTCTTTCAGCAGTAAAAAAATTAAAATGGCTCCAGAATAACTGTGAGGCAAGCCATTCTAGAGGTGGAGTTTATCAAATTGGGATTCAAAAAAATTTTAAAGATCTCTTATGCCTAAAACCAAGGTCCCTTTCCTTTTGAAGTGGCATCAAAACATTTGATTTTTCCACCCTGTATACAACTATTCCACATTCAAAACCCAAAGAAAAATTAGGAGCTTTAGTTTATTTCTGATTTGTTATAAAAAAGGATGCAAAGCAGATACAAATATTTGGTTCTAGTGAGGGACACACCTTATTTCGTTATTAACCGCTCTGATTTTAACTGGTTTCACGTTCCGTTATATAGATGTCCTTTCACTAAATAACTCTAAATTTGGTGATTATGTTTACCGCATCTATCCCATTGAACTTGAAATCAAGGATACAACAGAAACAGAAAGGTCTGCTTCATACGAGTTAAGAATAAAACTTTACGACTTGAGAGATGACTTTGATTTTCCTATTGTAAACGTTCAGTTCATGTCTAGCACCATTCAGCTGCATACTGAATGTATATTTCTCAGTTGATACGCTACTCCCAGGGCTTGTGCTTCCTATCCCGATTTTATTGAGTCATCACTCCGGAAATGTTTTGGTCGCAATCATGATTTGGTTGACTGGTACGAAATATCCATTTCACAAATGACAATGGATATCCCACTGTCGTGAAAACAAATCCGTTCGTATACCGGTTGCGACTAACATCTATTTAACTTTACATTGGCTTTGTCTATTGAGTAACACGACGGGTGGCGCTAGTGGAGCAGAAGTTGCTCATCCTTTCGGAGCATCTGAACTCACCCTGGGTTTTGTAGAGTTCGTGCTACTCCATCTTCATTTTGTTGGGTATGGTCTTGTCCGTCTCTAACGATTTCTGTCTGCCCCCTTGGTATCTTCGATTTCCTTTTACAGGTAATATAACCATAGAATCGAGGATCGAAAATCAATATCGTTCTGATGTTCTAAAACTCCCCATTGAAGTCATATTTTGCACTAAATCCTTGCAACGATTGTATTATTTTGTGAATATCTACAGAAGCCTATACGATCTATTTCCTTGTTGTTTACCAATAAGATGAAGGTTAAGACTGTTAAAGTTAGAACTTTACTGCAAACACGAGCAAATCGTAGAAAGGGCCAAAGACATTCTGCGCCGTAGTCATAGAGTGACAATCTTGTTAAATTGGTAAATTAAAATCTGAAAATGGGATATGATTATTACTGGTGTTTGATTAACTAAAGATAAGTTTTTAAATAAATTTCCCAAGTTAATTTCTGATTCTGGGTTGTTTGAATTAAAGTAAGACATCATTCAGATATTTTAAGACGTTTCTGAACTGATCCCTATTTTATTAAATCCTATTTTAAGAATTATAAACTGTTATTCATTACAATAAAGAAACAAATTTGCAATGAGGAGAGCGCAATTGGTGTCCGAAGATATCTACCGATATATTGTATCGCCTAATTGTATTTGTGTTAACCAAGAAGGAATTCGATTATTGCAATCTTCAAAAAGAGGAATTGTATTTATTGCAACGAATGTATAATCTATCTGATTTTTTTTAATGCACAATCAATGAGATAAGACAAATTTCCTTCATAAGTTTATGAGGTAAAGTTGTGTAAAGATTAGAAAAAAGTCGAACAGTCTATAGTGATGTACGGAGTTAAAGAGATAGTCTGTCGGAAACAACTCCAAAATAGCCGTAGAGTAATTTGCATAGCAGTTATTAGAGAAGGCCGACAAATTTGTCGAACTGATAGTTTGAAATCCTTTATGAAATGAAGGTGGTTCCAATTGTATCGTTGTGTTTATATTCTCAAGCATTTATGCAATATTACGGCTATAAGAAAACTGAAGTGGATCTTTAAAAAAAATTAGGACCAAATATGACTCTTCGTTAACCTCCTGCTTTGAAGATTTTATAATTGACACTGGAAAATTGAGAGTATCAACGGTTAATAAAATGAGATTTTGCTTCTCAGCTCATTCAATAATAACGTTATTTATTTGTATCGTTTCAAAATTGTTTATTCAAGAGCGAAAAACTAAAACTTGTAAAAAAAAAATTAAGGACATGAAAAAATGCCGGAATGTTTCATTCTTTCCTTTTAACAGCTTTTACTGCAATTCAAAACTTATGTTCATAATTAGAACAAACATGTCACAAATGCATAGCAATGTATACAATCTTCATGAGAACAAGCTACAATAAGAGGTCAACGAAAAACTAACAACGAACACCAGGAAACTCCGTCTTTTCAGTTACAAAAAATGTTTAAATAAATAGTTTTCTAACTCTATGTAATAAAAAAACATATTTTGGAATTTGATTTTAATGTAATTCATATTCAGCAAACAATTTAAAAAACCAGTCATATACTGCAGGAATTAAGTACTTATTGTAGTATTCTAGTTTTTCTGGTATTATGTTAGTGGTGGTGTCTGAATTTTGTCTCTATTTACCACAAACGATTTGACTTAATTTTCAATTTAGATCTGTGTTACGCTAAAACTGGTCGTCGTTTACCTAGCAGAACTATCAACTGAATCACCTATCGATATTCTTTTGTTAAATAAGGGTCTCTGTACATGTCAATGATTGAACCACCTTAATATTGTTCGTATAAACGATCAAAGCAGAACAAAATTCCAGGATGAATTCCTAAATGACAAACTAAGATATTTGACCATTAATTTGTTACAACTGATACATATCTCAGAGAAACAGTAAAAGCATCTGAAAAGAAGTCAATTTAAACAGTATTCCAAACTCAAAATATAATTGAAATTTCGAATTCAGAGTCATTCAAATCCTCTCTCAAGATTTTATCGTAAATTAGGATAAATGGTCTCTCTGTGCATTTCGTAACAAGTTTATATCGATAATCATTTAGAGGAAAATTAATTGCGTCTTTGATTGTCGATAATTATTTAAGGAAATATTTATATGTAATTACGTCTTTCATGTAAAATACAGATGTAAACGCAGTTTATGTAAGAGATACATGTAGATATCCATGTTAATATAGTTTGTTTGAAGTGGAGCTTTAAGATATTCGTATAGTTTTGTATATGTGAATTTGAAAATTAAATCAATTCTGCAAATAAATCTGATATCCTCTTTAATATTTTGACTTTTGTTTCCCTTTTCTTTTTTAAAGGAATTCGAAGATACCAGAGAGGCGGACAGAAATCGTTTTGTTTGTCGTTTGTTTTGAAATCGTTTTAACTTATTTTTTCATCGCCCACAGCAAAATTAGAAGGGTTTGTTACCATAATAACTAGTATTCTGTCGTACAGTGCATTTGCTGTGGGAGACAGCTTTACACGACACTCTGTCTCATCTCAATAAAGGTTGCCGCTACAGCCAAACTTAGTGTAACATAGGTCCCAATATGGAAATTCCATAAACATTCTTCATGTTATAAAATACTGTGCAAGTTACAACCAAATTTTGATAGAATGATACTTTGATGCTCCTCTTCCCAAATGTGTCTAGCGTTCCCCTAGCCAACAAAGACGACTGTTGATATTTAAAATAGAACAAGGGAATATAGTTATCTTCTAGTATGTGACAACTTAGTCAATTTATACAAGGGTATCCATCAGTCCAGTTGGCAGATTTGTCTGACATAAAATTTAACAGACATTTGCTGCACTTTGTTAAAACTCCACAGCACTGAAAATACTTAAGGCCTCGACAAGCATTGCACTTAGTAGTTGACCCTGCCGTCGGATTTGGCTTCCCATTTCGATTTGGTTGCATTTGAGTGCTTCTTTTGCTATGCTTGGATCTTGGACTTCCTATGTTTTGGTTTTAATGTTCATGAGAGGTTACTCCTTGAAATGTACAAACCCAAATTCTAAATATTCATTCAACATTGGGAATTATGTATTTTGATGTAATGGTCCTTATTCAAGTTAATATGTTCGACATTCCCGCCTGCAACCAAGACAGGTACCACAGCCAAACTTTGTTTAAAAATTTTCTACTTTCATAATTAATGTCTGCATCACTTCCTGCCAATGTCATTGGCTGCGTCAGCCAAACTTGTTGTAAAATAGGACTTGAAAGAATATTCTCTTTAGAATTTTCTTGTGTGTAACTACTGAGCCAATTTTTTTCTACCAAAATTTTGTACAATATTCATCCTGGAAAGGGCTAGGGTGGATCCCTTTTAAGTGGTCCTTTGGTTAAATCCTCTATCGAGATTTATTTTATTCTGTAATATGTCATTTGTTGATTGTTTTTTTACGACGAATTGCAGAAACAAATTAAAACTAGTACTTGCCCGAAGGTGATAGTCTTGGTCCGTTGTTGAAGGCTTTGAGTAAAATGTTTGTAATTTTGACTCTTCTGCATGACTGTCGCATGCCAAATCTCGAATTTCTATATTTTAATTCGACTATATTCAGATATAACCATTTTTGAAGAGCAGCTGCATACATTTCAAATTGATTTTCGTACACAAACTCGGTCAATCCCATCAAGAACAAGATAATAAATCCCCGTTTAATGTGTAAAAAGGATTGTTATGTTGTAAAACTATTTAACGTGGAATGATTTTTCCCTAGCTGTACATCAAATGTCAAGTGAAAACGCATGTAGAAAAATATTTAAAAAAATCAGGCTCAATTAATATTAAAGTATGTCTAATAGTTTTAACAGTTTTCTCTGTCTATCTTTAAATGTACACCAAAAAGCTCATTGAATCGGAATTTCAAAAATACACATTAAACAAACAATATCAAACAACGCAAACACTTACCCAGTCGTGAGTAAATCATTTATGAATGTACCTTTAGCATTATGGTCACAAGAATGTTACCGGTATCTGTTTTATAAGAAGCTATTTAAAACAATCACAGAAACCATCATCCTGAACAAATACAACGAATGCTATTCTACTGTCGAATGATGACAACAGGAAGCGAAATTAAATCGAAGGGCCAGACAAAAGAGGACAAGTCGACTTAAATAAAACATTCAGCTATGAATTCTGATCCCATAAAAACTGGGGAAACCTCAGGTGGTTTGGTAGGCTGGGAAGTTTCTGTTTCTTTTAATAACACCCGCCGAATTATCTATTTCCAAACCGTTGTTATTCGTTTCAGGGTAAACAGGAAGGCTCAATGGGACTACAACCTCCAGGCTGAAAGAGTGAAAAGCCTGTTTAAAGGTTAGTTCACAACTTTTAAGGAAAAGCAATATACAAGCATACTAAAAAAAGTGTGTTTCTCTAAACTGAGTGTCTCATGTTACGGCTTTTTTTCTTGAAGCAATAATAAAATTTTAAAAAGGAAATTTAGAATGAAATTTAACTATCTTACCGGCAATAGAATTTAGGGTTCGAATTATCACAGGTGTCGTTGTTTGTCCTGTGCTCATGTGAAAATTGCTGATTTTTGTGAAAAATTTAAGTTCTGACGACGTCTAAATTCTTGCATTTCTGGTACCGACAAGCTTATTTTTCCTGGCACTACGCATGAATATATGACAATAGACATTACACCTATCAAAATGTTTTACATTTTCTAAAATTCACAAATCATGCGAGCAAAAATTGTTATAATGGAAAACAACAAAATATTCCAATTTTCCATATGACTGGAAAAAAGCTAAGAATATGTATAAAAATTTCGAAATAAACAAAAGTTACCGAAACTTTTTCTTTGTTGCTTTATATAAGAAGTATGAAGATTCCTCCAAGGGGTTTTTCTAAATTTAATAAAAACTGAGAAACTCATCTCAGTGAAACATACTTTAATATTGAATAAGAATGATCAACGTTTTATGGCCATTTCTTCAGCAGGATTAGAACCTCACTATAAAAAAGCTGAGACCAAATCATTGTAAAATGAAGTATTTATGTCCAAGTCACACCATGGTCCCAAATTAGGGAGAAGGTGGAGCGCTCAGAAATAGATTTTATCCCGCCAAATGCTATATGTGCCTGTCCTTTGCAAAAACGTATAGTCCAGTGGCGAATGTTTTTTTATGGTTTAATGTTACTTTTTACATTTTAAACTTAATTAGCTGATCATTGTTCCATTTGAATGTCATCAAGTTTTATTTTGAGTTTCTTTTACACCTTGCCTTTCGGTGTGGATCTTCGATCATTGTTAATGGCCTTACATATGTAGATGCTTTTTATATATAATTAGTAACCCACGTTTGATCTAAAACGGATATTTTTGTTTGAACTGTTCTTAAAATTGCCTTACTTTGTTATTTTAAGACCAAAATCTAAATTTTTATACCTGTTGTCAGACATTTTCGCTTGATCTGTTCAGACTAGTCAAGCTTATTTAAGAAAGCTTGGCCAACAACGTTTTAGACCTATATAAATTGAAAATGCAGTCATTTGGTAGAACTTGAATTAAATGCCAGATAGATGGCAGCCTATATCTCTTAAATAATTTTTATAACTCTTAAAATATTAATATATTTCGCCTATTAAAAATATTGTATTATTCAAATTTTTATTTTTGTATTTATATATTTTCAATTTCTCACTTAAAATGTTGATTTTGTTAGTTTGTTTGATTGGGGTTTAACTCTACTTTCAACAATATTTCAGTCATATCGTGCCGGTCAGTTTTACTGGTAGAGGAAGCCGGAGTACCCGGAGAGAACCACCTTGGGCAGGTTACCTCCACATGTGAAGCAGAAGGGTCAGAGTAGTTAATTTTGTGAAGATGTTTTGTTTTAAGGGTACTGAAAGAATTTTACCCACCACAAACACAATATTACCAACGTTTTGAGTCAGCACTTTTCTATAAAAGAAATATTATTTCAGGCGAGCCCTGACATTTGAATAAAAGAAAGATATCAATTTGATAATGGTGTAATTTTTTAAATTTCACTTTATTTTCTCCCTATGCTATTCACTTGGAATCTGACAGGGATGGTTGTATATTACGAGTAATTGCCAAAAAATTACTTCATAATAAATACCCATAGGCAAAAAATTATTCACTCGAAAAACTAGATACCTCTCTACACAATACTGATTCTTGTTATAATTTATTGATGGCATTTACATGAAGTGGGCTAAAAACGAATTAGTCCAGTGTAGAATACCGATGCGAGAGATCAAAAGTGCATAGTCCAAAGAGACAAGACAAATTAGAATTAAACCAAAAGATAAAACGCAGAAAAAATGAACAAAGGATTTGAACCCAAAGATGACTATATATTCCATCCCAATAAAGTCCACCCCTTAATCAAATTCACTCTTAAAATTTCTAATTCTAGAACTACATTTCTAGACAATACTACATCACGAGTAGGTGGAAATATGATCATAGATCTCTATTTCAAGTCCACTGCATCAATACCTTTCTCACAAAATCTGCACTAAAGCTGTTCATTCGTGGGTTTTCCTCTTTATTGATTTTATGGTACCAAACTTAATTCAAAATGTCCAAAATGGTTATTTTGATAATGTTTAAGGTTTTTGTGATAACTATTTAAGTAAGTAAAAGAAAGTATAATTTAATCAAATATTTCCTCTTTGACCTTTCCCCTTTATCTTTTGCAAAATTGTTTTTGCTATCGAGAAAGTGCAGAGTATAAATACATTAAGCAGTTAAGTAGAGATACTTTCTATTTATGTGAGAAAAATGAATTAAGCAGAGAAAATATTAGTT
>JAULBM010074255.1:0-10003 GCA_032357055.1 Geukensia granosissima | reverse complement strand
TTAAAATTCTACTGTCACTTGGTGGGTGGCTGTCTCATGGACAATCATGCCACATCTCCTATTTTTATATTATTATCCTAAAGGGACTTATTTTTATACACTTATGGTCTTGCAATGCATCAATACCATATTTTTCCAATTAAAAGAGAAGTAACAAAAATTTGTAGGAAAATGGACCATTGCCTAATCTGATTTTAAAAATTGTGAAATAATAAATCAAAGATGTCATTTTTTTAGTCATTATGTGATTTTTACTTGGAGATTTACAATGTATCAGGGGAGGTAATAATAAAACTGACATATTAAAGTAAAATCTGCAAAAACCAACAACCTTCTTTTACAACAGTTAATAGTAAATGTGCAACATTTCAGAAATTTAACCATACAAAAAAATTATGAAAAAAAACACACAGCTGCTGGGAGGACAGATTTTTTAAGCAAACTCTCTGAGTTTCTTTCTTGGAGTATTCGCCACTCTAGTCGCCAAGTTTTTTCATTTATACTTGGGAACCATAGATGTAATGTAATAAGGAAGCATTCATATAAGTTAACATTTATTTATCCATACATGTGGTCCGGAGAGTCCCGTTTTTGTTTAATTTACCTTTATCCCTCTTAGTTTTCGACACTGACAAACAACAATGTTGCTTGGATTTTGCATAAGTGTCGAAAATTAGGAATTTGAAAAAGTTTCATCTGGTTTAAGACCAAATACTACGATCATTTAGTATTGTGTATGTTAGCATCAATTTCAAGTCAATAAGCAGGGTTTGCAAGTCTGTAGTAAGTTTATTTGCTTTAATATTGTGAAAAAAAAACAGTAATCAATATTTAATGAAATTCAATAATTTTTGTTCGCTGATTTTGCTACCGGAAGTTAGTGGTTGATGAAAAATATTTTTTTAGGAATAGGATCGACTGAAATCAGTAAAACATAAATTGTTTGTCATGTTTGTGGTAAATCGTTACGCAAAGCCAATGAAAATTTTATTTTAATTTTGTTTGTATAATTTTGCAACTGATGTAATCTTGGCTTGAAAAAAATTGTGGTTGCCAGAACTTAAATGCAATTCTGACATTCAGCTGAAGGTGTCATTCTTACATTACCTGTGTTAATTCAAAGGACTAATTACAGATTAAGGGGATTATCGAGCCATAAAACAAGGATAATTAACGTGCCAGGTCCCCAAGCTGAGTTTTTACAACTTCATTTAACATTAATTTAGGTATTTCAAGACATCTACAAATATGTATTTTTAAAAAATTTTTCATGGTTTATCTCAAGTGTCAAAAAATTACTCTCTGGTTAACAAATGGCTTAATTGGGTGAATTTTTGTTAGATTTCTTCTAAAGTTCCTCTCTTATCAGTTTGAAGGAACAGTATTATTTTATGTAGATCATATACTTCTTTATTTGTTTGTTTGTTTGAATGGGGTTTAACGCCACTTTCAACAATATTTCAGTCATATCGCGGCGGTCAGTTTAATTGGTGGAGGAAGCCGGAGTACCCGGAGAGAACCACCGACCTTGGGCAGGTAACTGACAAACCTTATCACTTGCAGTGCGAGTTGAATGCAACCCGCTTTTGTATGGTACAAACCCAGGCGCGAACTCACTAAAGATTGAGAACAAATGAATTAATATTTAGTTTCTCCTTGTAAGATCAATAATCAGAAAAAATCCAAGATTGGGCGTGAGTCGACTTTTTAAATTCCCTTATCCTGGGAATGTTTTTATTTATTACAATAATATTCCGTTCAGTGTACTTTAAAAATAAATTATTTAATACTTAAATATCTAATTGCAAATAAATTTAACATTTACTTAGACTAAGTTCCTTAAGATAAGATCAAGGTTATAGGGAAAAAAAGCTGTTTGAGGAACAGTCATATAAGTCCTTATGATAACTCAAAATATCAACCATCTTTTTCCAGAGTACCATTTCCCTTGAAATTGAACATTCGGCTACTGAACATCAGGTCAAACCCTAGTCTAATGGTTGGCGTTACAGTGATTCCGGCATGTTGAACAAATGCAATCAATTCACTTTTTGTCATGTGAACATCTCCATTTGAATCGGTCGTTATGAAAGCTAGTCGCATTGAATCACCAATATCTCTTTAAACCCTTGCTCCTTCAATTGCATCGATTTCCTATAGAATATAAGATTTTGGTGATTTTTATTAACATTCAATGGATAAAGAAGTCTGTATTTTTTTGCTTATTGTATGAGATTCTTTAAGACTTGCACGTCAGAAAGCACAATTTCCGTTTCTTGGCAAAACATCATTAGTTGTGTTCAGACAGGAGATGCCTACCCCTCCGGAGCATTGATTATCAACTCACTTCTGTTTTCTTAAGGAGTTCCAATCCATTGCTCTCTTTGTTTGTTAATCTTTTAGTTTGTTTAAATTTGTACTATATACTTTTGATCTCCCAAATAGATATTCTAAACTGGACTTACTAAAGTTAAATAGTATAGACTATAGGTTTATGAAAATTTAAACTGTATACGTTAGTATAGGTACAGTTGAATTACGATGGCATTGCTGGAGACATAATAGTTACAATAGAGACAATTTAACTTCATAACGATCTTGTCGTTGTTCGTTTTCGTTCGGGTTTGCCCAAGCTACCAATTAAGAGTATATAGACAAAAGCCTGTTGTAAAGGTGTATGATTTATATCTCTCATTATAAACATAATACAAATATAATTTTTTATTTCAACTATTCGAAAACAGAACATTATATAACGCAACTGATTTTAATCTTTATCTTCTACTATGCCTATATATGAAGCAGCATTATGGGAAAACTGTCATTGACAGTGGAATTACTGATTAATTTTACTAGCTGTAATAGCTATGGTATTTAAACATATGGTAGACACCTAGCAAATGAATTTGAAATCCAATTTAAGGAAATGAAATAGATTTGGCTCCGCGATTCTATATCTTTACATGAAGTGGATTTCAATTATGAATATAGGCCCAACAAATCGACCACAGACCAGACTGAGTTTGATTGAATATTCAGTGAAATATCAGAACTAGACAAATGAATAACGAAATTAATTCTAGTATCTGAATTGCCCTTGCCAGGATTTGTGTATGCAATCTCTGCAGCCGCGACCATTCCAACAACAATAATACAGATTAGCAGTACAGCTTTTATCTTTGAATATTTCTTGTTTTTCTGAGATATATTATGTTAATGTATTATATTACTTTTGAAGAAAGAGTTGTACATTTAGATTATATGTGTCAACAATATTATTACCTGTATACCAAAAACCGCTGATTTCAATTACAGAAAATCAGTATTATACTCCAGGATTTTTAACTTTCTTTCATTTCCAAATCAAAGCATTTTAATTAATCCTTTCCGGTCGGAATTTATTTTAAAAACCCGATCACAACTGAAAAATGGTCATTTTGACCATTTTAAGGACATTTTTATTGCCATGGAAATCAGCAGCAAAGTCCCACGTAATTAAGCCTCAGTCTTTCCAAATATGCCTTATGAAAGTACAGGAAATGAGTCACAATGTCCTCAGCCTGGGGTTTAGAAGCCTCCTGGGGCCAAAAATAGCATTTGTGGTGTTTTTGCCTTTAGTAGGTGGCAAAATTAAACAAAAATTATAAATATTTCTTTTATCTGACATTGCACAGGCCATTATTCTTGCCACAAACCATAAAATGAAAGGGTTCTAACTTTAGGCTCCATTGGACAAATGACAGCCCACACAAAGCCAAAAAAAGTCATTTTTGGTGACTTTTTGGGGTCCATTTGATGAACATGTCAGCGGTAACTTGAAAATATTGATCTCATTTGTAGAATTTCTTTAAGCTTACATATTTGTCCTTACTTCAAATCACTCACAGTTGCATTTCATGGTGCCTTGAGGGCCATGGGGTCCAGAAATGAAAAAATAACCGATGTTGCGTTAATGTATCATCCGGTCTGATTACGTTAAGGTGGCTAAAAGAGAAGTGGTCAATGATCCACATGTACCGATGTAAGTATACTAATAAACAAACTTAACTTAACTTGTCATGGTCCTGTATGTGGTTACTCTTTGTAATCTATTGTAATGTAGTTTGGATATTTCCTTCTATATTTGCTGTAAATATGCCTCTCGAAGGTGATTATTATTTTTCTGTTCATCTCGGTATAAAAGGAGTGGGTTCAGTATGACCCATTTTGGGCCCTGAAAATTAAGGGATTTTCAAATATTGACCAGTACAGCTGTTGCATTTTAAAAAATCAGACATTGCTTTGCATTTAAGTGCACATATACTAATTAATGACGTCATAAACATGGGCTTAATTCAAAATGTATTGAAAATTTCACAATTTTGGTGGAATATTATACGGTTTTCCTTAAAATAAATAATGGCCACATTCGTGTACATTCAAAATATTTACATATATGATGTAACTAACAAATATCTGGATGTGGCCACTACTATCAGAGTAAAATAAAATAATGCAGTTTTAAAAGTGTTGCATATTTCATCTTATTAAAAGACGGGTTTTCAATATAATATTCCGGATAAATTTTTTCCTTAAATTGACAATAATTTTGTTTTTGCAAGTGAATATATAATGAAATTCATCTCCAATTTATTTTCATCACTTAAGATGCACCATCTCTCTTCTTTTACAAAATTTATACACCGACAAGTTTCAATAGGAAATTTTAAATTAGATGATCTCAATTTTGATATCCAAATTCTAGAGTTTTCTGGGAGTCTAAGAAGATAATTTTCTAGGCCAAAATCTGTCTTAAAAGTACTTTAGAATCTACCACGGGATGCTTTTTCAATATCTGAACCATTTTTGAATAAACTGGTCTTGTAGCGTTTGTTTAATTAATGGCTTAAACAAAGAAAAGTCAAAACTTTGCTGATTTATAAATATGTAACTTAAGCCACAACTTTCTAAAATAGATTTTACAAATGATATACATTTAAATTTACATATGTCATTCTGCTGCAAATTTAACATCAAATTATACATAATACTGCTGAATTTGTGTTTATTTTTTAAAAGTTTACAATAAAAAGACAGCATTCTTAACTTAATATTTATATCTATGTGAAATCTACTCACCATAACTTATAAAATTTGGTGTGCTTTTTAAAGTCCAAGAATACGTTTCCACAACTGTAAGTGCACTTTTTCTATAACATTTGAATTTTCAAAACCCCAGATTTCAGACCCATACAATAAAATTGGTTCCACTAAACAGTCAAAAAGTTTAAGCTGCAAATCAACAGGTATGTTTTTATTTCTAATATTTGTATATTGAGCAAAAAGAACCTTTTGTGCCTGTTCAGCAAGCTCTCCTTCACCTCAGTGAAAGAACCATTATAGTTTATAAGTAACCCTAAATAAGTATATGTATCGACAGTTTCAAGTGACGCACCATTTAGCGTGAAGTCTACATTTTGCCGGCATTTTCGTTTACAAAAAACCATAACTTTAGTTTTATTCGTGTTTATGGATTATTACCATGTTTGGCAATTTCCTTCAGATATATTTAGCGCTTCTTGCATTTTTTCGCTGATTTCTGCAAAAAAAATGCGGTTTAAAATATTCCAAAACTTTTTTGGCAATATCCTTCAAATATATCTAGCGTTTCTTGCATTTTATCGCTTGTTTCTGCAAAAATAAACTGTGTCATCAGAGTATAATAGTGCAAGAATTTTTATATACATTTGAAGGACATTTTAAAAATTTTGTGAAGCAAAATCTAAGGACGTTCCATCTGAGTTTTTAAGCAAATATTCCAGATCATTTAGATATATTGAAAACTAGAACGGCGATAAGATTTCTCCTTGTTGAACTCCAACAAGACAGGGGAAGAAATCTGATCGTTCATGCTTATACTGAACACACGATTTAATATAACTATACATAATATATATGACTTTTAAAAATTTTCCTGTTCGAACGTTGGAGTTTTATCCATAAACCAGTGCGCCATGAAGTGTCAAAGGATTTTTTAAAGTCTATATTTGTTTAAAATAACTTCTTGCCCGAAGAAAGATACAATGAAACCAAAGCATATAAGGTAAATATGTTATCAGCGATGGAGTGACCTTTTCTAAATCCAGCCTGATTCTTTGAAATCATGTCAAATTCATTGGAAAAAGTCGTCAGTCTCTCATTCAGAATAGAGGGAAACAACTTCCCCAGGCAACTAATAAGAGTGATTGCCCTAAAGTTATTTGGGCCCAAGAGATTGCCTTTATTCTTAAGGATTGGCTTAATATTCCAACCAGCCAATTATCCTGTACAATTCCAGTATCCAAAACGATATTAAATAATTTTGTATGCAGTGGGATATATTCACAAGGTGTGTTTTTTAAAAACTCGTTCAAAATCTCATCAGCCCCCGGGGCTTTACCATTTTTCAAATTTGACTTCCTCGTCACTGATACGTTCATTCAATATATCATTTAAATCTGGTTTATCAGCAACGAGTGAGTCAGAGTCATTGAATTCAGTGTCGCTTGATGCATCATCTGAACTATCGAAATTCAATTGTTTATAATATTCGTAGAATGTATTCCATGGGATATCAGAAGCATCTTTTTTTTTTAAATTATTAAAGCGGTTTTAAATATTCCAAAACTTTTTTGGATCTAATTTTGATTGTTTACGTAACTCATCTGCTACTGCAGCATCCTGATAGGAATATGTTTTGACAAAAATTGATTAAATCAACTAAATATGACATTACATGCTGTAAAAAGTGCAATGTATCTTAGCTCTCGGGTTGTTTAATTTTTGGGGCCAAAATTGGGCCATATCGATCCTACTACTTTCTTAGGTTGTATATGTATATGTATAAATGCGGGAAAATGTGACATTAAACAGTCCATGAGCAGAAAGGAAAAGTCATTTGAAAATCATTTTTCAACGTTTATGATTTACAAAGACTTTCACAAACCTTCAGAAATGAAGAGCAATATCTTTTTGAAAAAAATCAACATTTACTTTCCTCACGATATCATACTTTGCGAAAATAGATATATTTTGTCCTACTATTATTTTGAATAGTGAATGGTGAGAAAATATAAACATACCTAAAATATCTATCTTTTTGAGAATTTTTTTTTTACTTGACGAAAACTAAGTGTAACCAAGTCATGATATTTCTTTTAGATTAAGCCAAAATACATAGTTCAGTAAATTACGAAAAAATATTACTATCTTAATTAGTTTGTTTGATATAAAATGACTGTCTCTTAGTGTATCAAACAAAATTAAACTATTTATCCATACCTTTTGGACGAAAAATCAAATCTATTTAGGAAAAGGGATCTGTCTCTTTTATACCAGTCATTCAGATTGCTTCATTTACGCATGGTTTTTTTTTTTAAATAACCTGCAAAGTTTACATAATTTTTGTCAAGTACCACGAATTTCCAAAAAAGTTATTTTTATATTGCCCTATCGCAATTACTTTTTACTGCTGGTAAAAACCAATTGAATAGTTTAAATACTTGACCTTTTACTTTTGATTTCGATCCTGAAATGAAGTGGGACTGTGATGTTAAGTTCATGTTCGAAAAGTGGTCTTTAAAGTACAAATTCTAAACTGCGCTTTTAACTGAATAATTGATATTTTTCTCTTGTAATTCGTTTTTTTTACATTTATAATATTTTCAATGTATTGTGACTGAAACTGACTTGTAGAATTTCCACTGCGATTTTTAGATGTCAGTTAGATAATATTCATTTATTATTCTTTCCTTAAGGACACACACAGTTTCAATCTTGGAGAATTATTTAATACTGATTCAAATATTAATATACAATGAAAACCACTTTCCGACAGAGATACACAAGTTGCAAACCCAGCACTTAATACTTTTAAACATGAGTACAAATGAGTGCTCGACATTAAGTCTGGTCCACGGGACTCCAAATATTTTTATAGTAACCAAAGGTCTAAATAATTGATTTTGCTGTTGTAATTTTGCATATTTCATTACAAGGAAGTCATATTAAACGATTGTTTACTTCACATCTAAAACCTTATACGGGAGAGTAAAAAATAATATAAAGCACTCAACCGAAGAAAGAGAACAATAAGGATCAATATCAAAGTTTAAATTAAAAAAATAAGTACAATGCGATTACTTTTTAAAAATTGAGAATGATTATGGTGATTATGGATTGTTCATAACTTTGAATGAGGAAAAGTCACAGAAATGATTCAGTTCAAGATCTCATATTAAGCAACTGTTACTCTTACATTGAAACAGCGTTTAGAAAAAAGTTTTCCCAATAAAAGGATAGAACTATGCGAGTTTTGTAATCTTAATAATGATTTGTTAATTGCCATTTAAATGAAATAAAACCTAAATATTGTCTTCTATGAAATCAACATTAAATAAGTTGCATCAAAGCTCAATTTAGTCATTATTCTGATGTCTTAGCTTAAGAGAACCATTTTGTTATCAAATGTGTTTGGATTTTGAACCTGCTGTCAAAATCAGAGATAACTTTTTTGAGGTTGGTTCATCACATTATCGCTTGTTTTATTTGTTATTGTCAAAGTACTTTCATCGCGACTTCTAAAGTTAAATATTGTGCAGTTGGCTTTCAAATTTCTTTTCATGACGTTCATTTCACCACTCACCCCGTTGAGGGCGGATGAGTTCATACTAACAGGTTTTACCCCACCACATACTTTATGTGCCTGTCCTTATCCCAAAACATGTGATCCAGTGGATGTCTTCGGGGTTTTTTTTTGGGGGGGGAGGTGGTTTTATTATTATTATTTTGTTAGATTGTATGTTTATTTGGTCGATAGTTTTTACTTTTGAATATTTTGAATATTGTCACATTTTATTTTGGGGTCTCTAACATTTTGCCTTAGGGTATAGGGTATAGGGTATATCTCCATTTTACACATTAAGGCATTCTGTAGATGCTTGATATTTATAAGTTTTTGTGTCTCATAGACAATCATTGTACCCCAACCAACGGCATCGGATATAACTTTTCAAGTCTCTTCATAGTATGCTGATAATTATAAATACAACAAGAGAAAGCATGATGTACCAACCAAAAAATCTAAGGTCTAAATATCACTGAATGTTAACTTTAATATGAACAAAATTACAACTTGTCACATATATTCAACATGTTTACTTCCTTCTAGCCTGAATACGCTTCAAAGTAATAGTATAAGCGGTGCGACAGCTATTGTCTGATTATTATGCTTTCGGGGGGAGTTTTTTTCGATAGCAAAGCGGTAGAGAAAATTTTTATAAAGATTTTACACGACATTACTGAAATATTTTTCTAGCTCCAGCTCGGCTACAATATTTTTTTATTTTGACCAACATCATAGCAGAATTTTCTTCAATCCCAGACCATCCCCATACAAAATCAAACGATTCGTGCACTGAACGAACATTGTATTTGTTATATTCTCAGTTTAATCTATAGTTTAATTAGTTTTCTAATTGTCATACACACTATATACAAAGAGCGAATCATTAAAACGGTTGATTTGTGTAACACGCGAATGTGATTTCTGTACTTAAACGACTTCTGTAAACAAACAGACAATCATTTTCATATTTTTTGCAAATATTTCAGTTGTATTTGTTTTACTCCAGTTAGTTACATACATTCACGACAAGCCTTAGAACGTCGTTTTTTATTGCCTTTATTACAAATTCTCATGTGTATAGACACAGTTGTCGCAGCATGGTACAAATGATAAAAACAGACAGAAAACGGCTGGAAAATTCTACTTAACATTATTTTTAGTTATTTTATTTAGAAAAAACTAAAAATAAGTTTGTCATTTTAACTGAAAGATTTGGAAATATTCCCGCAAAGTAAGGCTTCATTGTTCAGAGGCTTCTATAGATTTTTGTTCCGATTTGTACATTGCTACTTCTGATTTTTGACAATGCGACGTCTGATTTCTTAAGAAGCGACGCCTGATTGTTGTATTTTAAAGAAC
>JAULBM010074244.1:0-10003 GCA_032357055.1 Geukensia granosissima | reverse complement strand
CTCCGGAGTTTGTCAGTACTTTTACATTTTCCCTTTTCCTCGAATATCCCCTTGGTATTTCTTGACACATTTTACACAAAAGCCAAATAGTCAAAATCCAAGTTCAGTAGTATGGTTAAGTCTTTAATTGGCGAAACACAATTCTAGCGCACAAAAGTTATACTTTGGGTGTAATAAAGTATATCTTGACTCGATATCACTAATTTTTGCTGTTGGTTTGACTTTTTGTCTGAATCCGTCAATATGATAATTTCAATATTTTTTTATAAGGGATTATTTTGTTTCTATATAAACGACTTAATTCTTTGCAATATCATGTATAATGTATTAATGATGACAGGTCAATGACTAGCTATGACTGATTTGGTATTTACTACTGTATCTTTTCCAACAGTGAATAATACAGAGGGCTAAAGTACCTTTCAAGAAATACGGACCGTGCACTGGTTCAGGCTATTACTGTCCAAATATGAAATATTCTTGACAAAAGCATAACATTATATCATTATACAATTTTTGCTTTTTATTTTTTTTTAAATTATCACTAATGATACTTAATCTATAGCTATAACTAAAAGATCGTTGTGATGTTATTTAGCTTGTTGTAATGAATACCACAATTAACTTATACAACTATGTGGCAATATTCCTGCTTCCCCTGCTTACAGGGTTTTTGTTTCGCAGTTGATTCGATAGTCCCGTGTCTGTTCCAAATATCAGGATTTTCCGAAGAGAGCATTGCTTATGTCGCATTAATTACTACAACAAGGATACATCCAGTCAAGGTTGAAATCATCCCTCCTTAAATTATATGGTCGCCATCATGAATTGGTTGATCCATATGGTTTCCGTGGATCTCAACTATTTTAGGACATGTAACCGGTAATTCAACAATAAGTTGACATCTTCTCGGATTGACGTTTACCCGGATACAAGATTAAGGATTCCACGACGGATGTTGCGCGCAAGATAGGGGATGCTTAACCTCCAGGAGCACCTGATCCCACTCCTGTTTGGTGAGGAAGTTCGTGGATTCCAAGCCTTTGTTTTTTATCTTTTAGTTTGTTTCACATTTGTCTTGTCTCTTTGAACTTTTGATCTCTCACATGGGTAATCTAATCTGTTTAATGTAAGGAACTGGCGGGCTGAATGTGTATAGTGACGGATTATGGAAAGTGGGTTAGGATGTGAAAAATGCTGGTTAAGGTAAGGCTGAGGATGTGTATAGTGACGTTAAGGTTAAATAAATGCGTTGGGATGTAAAAATGATAAGGTTTAAGGATGTTAAAAGTGACGAGTTAAGGTAATGTTTATGGATGTGTATAGTTACGGGTTAAGGTAAGGGTTAAGAATGTTTGTAGTGACGGGTTATGGTAAGGGCTGCGAATGTGTGTAGTGACGGGTCAAAGTTGAGGTGTTAAGAACATGTGTATAGTGACGGGCCACCTTAAAGATGGAACATGTGTATAGTGACGGGTTTAGGTTAGGGTTAAGGATGTTTTTATTGACGGGCCACCGTAAAGATGGAACATGTATATAGTGACGGGTTTAGGTAAGGGTTAAGGATGTCTGTAGTGACGGGCCACCGTAAAGATGGAACATGTGTATAGTGACGGGTTTAGGTAAGGGCTAAGGACGGGTGTTATGACAGACCACCGTAAAGGTGGAACATGTATAGTGACGGGTTTAGGTAAGGACTAAGGATGTTTGTAGTGACGGGTCAACATAAAGGTGGATCATGTGTATAGTGACGGGCCACCGTAAAGATGGAACATGTGTATTGTGACGGGTTTGGGTAAGGGTTGAGGATGTGTATAATAAAGGGTCATTTTAAAGGTGAAACATGTGTATTGTGACGGGTTTAGGTAAGGGCTCAGGATGTTTGTAGTGACGGGCCACCGTAAAGATGGAACATGTATATAGTGACGGGTTTAGGTAAGGGCTAAGGATGTGTGTAGAGACGGGTCAACGTACAGGTGGAACATGTGGATAGTGACGGGTTTAGGTAAGGGCTAAGGATGTGTGTAGAGACGGATCAACGTTAAGATGGAACATGTGTATAGTGACGGGTTTAGGTAAGGGCTAAGGATGTGTGTAGTGACGGGTCACCGTTAAGAAGGAACATGTGTATAGTGACGGGTTTAGGTAAAGCCTGAGGGTGTGTGTAGTGACGAGCTACCGTTAAGATGGAACATGTGTATAGTGACGGGTTTAGGTAAGGGCTAAGGATGTGTGTAGTGACGGGCCACCGTAAAGAAGGAACATGTGTATAGTGACGGGTTTAGGTAAGGGCTATAAAAGATATGTGAAGTGACGGGCCCCATAAAGATGGAACATGTGTAAAGTGACGGGTTTAGGTATGGGTTATTAAAGATGTGTGTAATGAGGGCCACCGTAAAGATGGAAAGTGTATAGCGACGGGTTTAGGTAAGGGCTAAAGATGTGTGTAGTAACGGGCCACCGTAAAGATGGAATATGTGTATAGTGACGGGTTTAGATAAGGCTAAGATGTGTGTAGTGACTGCTCAACGTAATGGTGGATCATGTGTATAGTGACGAGTCAACGAAAAGGTGGACATGTGTTAAGTGAAGGCTCAGCGTAAAGGTGGAACATGTCCTTAGGTAAGGATTGAGGATGTGTCGGAGAATGTAGTAAGCACAATATATTTTTACAAAAGCGGACCCCACTCAATGTACAGGAAAGTCATTTGTAAGAGGATGCGAGAGGAAACCGGCGAAGGGGGAAAGTCGACAGACTGAGGTTACTCTGACGGGTTTCCTTTGTTCGTGCATTATAAGGAAAGTGTTTGATAACCGTTATCATCATCTAGGACTGAAAATTATTTGTGCACTTTGACACTTTTTGTTTTCTTGGTTTTTCTTCTAGTTTTATTTTTTATAAAATATTATTCTCATAACAGTTTTATATTACAATTAATCCATAGTGACCGACATTTTTTTCGTCTTAAATTTCATCTCAGTATTTTCATTTAATAAGAATATAAACAATGACTGAAGGATTTTTAAATAGAGTTCGAAAACGTCATGATATATAACTAGAGAGTCAGAAGGCTCAGCATGTATTGCTCATCCTGACATTTGACCAATTAAAAAAATTAAATGACCAATAGTAGCCATTGTTATTGTTTCATTTTAGAGGTTCTTGCGTAAATGCTGTCGGTCAAATATTGTTCAATTTTAGAGGAGATTTTTTTTATGTTTCAGCCAATTGAAACAACAATTGTCAATGACGGCCAGGTATTTCGTCTAATCTTGACGAATGAGAAAACTTTATAAAGGACCTTTAAAGATGCTCCACATAAAATATTATAAAGGACCTTAATTAGATGCTCCATATCAAATATTAATCTTTTTGGCCCAGCGGTTTCAGAGGGGAAGATTTTTTAATCTATCAGCAAATCAGAAACACGTTTTTGTCCGATATAACGAATCGAGGAAACTTTGTAAAGGCCCTTCCAAAAATGCTTTCTTTACAATTTATGAAAATTTAAGCGTTTACAGACGACGGTCAACGTAAAGGTGGATCATGTGTATAGTGACGAGTCAACGAAAAGGTGGACACGTGTTAAGTGAAGGCTCAGCGTAAAGGTGGAACATGTCCTTAGGTAAGGATTGAGGATGTGTCGGAGAATGTAGGAAGCACAATATATTTATACAAAAGCGGACGCCACTCAAAGTACAAGAAAGTCATTTGTAAGAGGAAGCGAGAGGAAACCGAAGTGCCAGATAAAGGGGGAAAGTCGACAGACTGAAAACTCTGACGGGTTTCCTTTGTTCGTGCATTAAAAGGAAAGTGTTTGATAACCGTTATCATCATCTAGGACTGAACCTTATTTGTGAACTTTGACACTTTTTGTTTTCTGGGGTTTTCTTCTAGTTTTATTTTTTATAAAATAGTATTCTCATAACAGTGTTATATTACAATTAATCCATAGTGACCGACATTTTTTTCGTCTTAAATTTCATCTCAGTATTTTCATTAAAATAAGCATATAAACAATGACTGAATGATTTTAAAATTGAGTTCGAAAACGTCATGATATCTATCTATAAACGTTTGAAAATAAACCTAACAGTGTTAGGGAATTTTGTACCTGCAAATATATATATATATCGCTCATCCTGACATTGACCAATTAAAAAAAATTAAATGAGCAATAGTAGCCATTGTTATTGTTTCATTTTAGAGGTTCTTGCGTAAATGCTTTCGGTCAAATATTGTTCAATTTGGCCAAGTAGTTTTAGAGGAGATTTTTTTATGTTTCGGCCAATTAGAAACAACAATTGTTAATGACGGCCGGGTATTTCGTCTTATCTTGACGAAATGAGAAAACTTTATAAAGGACCTTTCAAAGATGCTCCACATAAAATATTATAAAGGATCTTGCTTAGATATTCCATATCAAAAATTAATCCATTTGGCCCAGCGGTTTCAGAGGGGAATATTTTTTAATCTATCGGCCAGTCAGAAACATGTTTTTGTCCGATATAACGAAACGATCGAGGAAATTTTGTAAAGTCCCTTCCAAAGATGCTTTCTTTAAAGTTTATGAAAATTTAAGCGTTTACAGACGACGGATGTCAAGTGCTTGGTTTGTGTTTTAAATAAAAATGTTTGATAACCGTATTACTAAACCAGCTAAGTTTCGAAAAGCTACTAGTACTACATAGTAACCAATCTTTGCCATTTCTTTTTTTCAGGGTTTTTCGTAAGTATTATCCATAATGACCGATATTTTTTGTCTGATATTTTACCTCAGTTTTTAATGACTGTAGGAGTTTAAAACTGAGTCGAAAATGTCATGTCAAATATAAAAATGAAACCGATGGATGGAATTCTATATTTTGGTAACCGTATTACTAAACCAGCTAAGATGCGAAATGCTACTAGTATAAAAATTAAAGGACCTTCCAAAGATGGCTTCCTTTAAAGTTTATTTATTATCCACATTTTATATCATCAACATTTGCGTATCCCTCATCGTGTTGGTTGCCGGACTATGGAGTAACCAGTGACCATCGTGTTGGTAACCGAACTATTGGGTCAACATGAGTCATCGTTTTGATTGCCGGACTATGGGGTCACCATTGGTCATCTTGTTGTATGCCGGACTATGGGGTTACCATTAGTCATCGTTTTGTATGCCGGACTATGGGGTTACCATTGGTCATTGTGATGGTTGCCGGAGTATGAAGTCACCTTTACACTTACTCCGTACCTATTTAAAGATATTCAAGCACACATTCAGACAATCAGGAAATCTAGTTGAACCAAACCAGCAATCGAAGCTATCTATCTTTTTTGTGTTAGTAGCTGGTATTGTAGAATATGTAAAGAAATGGGCGCAAAAATACGAGAGATACGCACGGACAGAACTAGTTACCCATCTTATTCTAATTTGCGACTTCGGTGAAATCCATTGTCAGTCTATTCAATAGTTAGAGGGTCGGAGTAAGTGTCTTATGGGTCGGGTTGTTGATCACCTCGTCGATACCTCCAAGATTTTGATCTTCTTTCGGTGGTATATCTGCATGAAGAGATTTGGTGCAGACTTTGTGCCGTCGTTAGCTAGGTGAGGTCCATAGTTAGATTGGTTGGCTTTATTACTCTAGGGAACCCTTTACTTTGGAATATGGTTTAATAGTATGGTTAGGATTAGATCAGAGATTGTATTTTGTTTGGGTTAGTTTATAGGGAAGGTTAGGGAAGGGGTATGGGTGGGTAGAGTTGGGATTAGGTCAATGGTTTGCCTGTCCTAAAGTAATTGAAGGCCGATACTTATGGTATATTCGTTAGCTTGGGGAAATCAATAATTAAACGAATCGGAGTTAGTGTTCTTATAAACTTTGTGAGGTCCATGATTAGATGAGTTTTCGTCAGCTTACAATGATGCCAATGTTTAGATGAGTCTCTTTCTTAATTACTATTGTGAAATCAATTGTTAAACGCGTCGGATTTGATGTCTCCTTTTTTGCTTAGAGAGGTTAATGATAAGAGAAGTTTAAGGTGATGTCCTCTTTAGCTTTATGAGGTACATAGTTAAACTGGTATGGTTTTGTAATTTCGTAAGCTGAGTTTAGTTTATACTTAGAGTTGGGGGTTGATGTTTTGGTGAAGGCCATGGTTTCACGAAGTCACAAGTTACGACGTCTTTGTTAACCGTAGAAATCGTCGTTAGCTCGGTCTATGTCATCGTGCCAGATGATGGTTTTGGTGTATTTGCTACCGCCTTTGGGTCCTAATAGAATGTTGAAGTCCATGTCACTAACGATCACACAAAAATTTTGACTTGAAATATGAGACTTCGGTACGATTAAGAATGGACCTCAATTAGCTGACCAAACTCCTTTTTAAAACATTGACAACGGCCAAGAAGTTAAAATACTAGGCGCAAAAACGGCAAGTACTGCAGTAAATAATAACTTATATAAGCCAGGTTCTATAATATGGACTTAGACGACAGCAGACTCTCTGTAGTACGGGGTATACATACCTATGACATGCGCATGTCATTGTTTTTAGTGGTTTTGTTTTTTCTTGCGGTTTCCGCTATGGTTTAATAAGCATCTTTTGACTCGATTTTACGCACATTTTACAAATCTATCGTATGTCTAGCAAATACTCGTTAGGACCTGTTTATACAGGCTAATACAATAGTTTACTGAAAACTTGAACAACGAAATTAATATTGCGATTCTTGTGATCAATGTAAGGAATTAAATGGGTTTGTTATTTATACTGATAACGCACTTTATGACAAATGTAGATCTCATACTTATTATACATACATGGATTAGAATAAATATTATTATTATACAAAACCGGGAACAGAAAAGGAGGAAAAACTAAAAGCATTTCAAAACCCCAAAAGCGTCAAAAATTGTGCGACTCGGTCCGAGTCGCACATGCCCAGTGAAAGTCAATTAGAATTCTGTTATATTCATACGATTAATTGGACTATTTATTTATGTATCTTAAAACCATTTTAGGAGTGAAAAATTCTTTTGATGTTTTAGGCAAATTACCCGTTATGATATACCTATTTAAACTGTAGATACTTAATTTGTTTCATTTTTATACAACAGTTCTCCATAAGGCCGTGTCTGTTTTTTTTAATTTGTTTTGCGTCCCGACTAATTTTTGAAACCTACCAGCCAGCCAGGACGAAAAACACATACAGAATAAAAACACAGCCTTTGGGAGAGATATGTCAAACAGGCTTACACAATTCATAAAAGTTGAAATCTGTTTTGACAAACTATATATCTTTAAAAGGCATGCTAAATTTAAAATCAACGATTATTTTGTGTATGAACAAAACAATATAAAATTTCACCGACTTGGTCAACCCATAGTTTTCTTAAATATTGTTGTGTGTTGTAACCCCGTAACACCAAAACCTACCAACACGAGGACGCAAAACAAAAACAAAAAAAGTACAACTATGGCCTAATGTATTTAACAGAAATTTTTATCTCATGGAGTGGGCATTTGATAAAAATATATTTGCTGAGACAGTTTTTGAGCTTTCGTCTCGGATGAAAAGGGTTACGACATCGACTTGTGAGATGATAAATTCAGTTTCTTGATATCTTTTTGATAATATTTACATTAAATTTGGCGATAAAATTTATCGATAGGTTGTACGAATTTCTATGGGTATTAACTGTGCCCCTTTAATTGCGGACTTGTTCCTATAATGTTATGAATCCGTGTTTATGTCCCATGTCCTCAAAGATGCTTTCAAACCTGATTTAATAAATAAATTTTATGAAATTTACAGCTTTCTTGACGATATCTATGCAGTTAATGATATCCCGGACTTCTCCAAACACGTTTTCCGAGAGATTATATTAGGCTAATCATGACAGAAGCAACTGTCTTTTTTCAGGATGTAAATGTTTCTCTTTAACAAAGAAAAAATTTCAAAAATTACTACAAGGGAGACGTTTTTTCATTCCCAATTATAAATTTTCCCTCCCCTTGGCTCCTTCATAGGGTGTGTATATATCTCAGCTTATTCGCTTTTCCTGTGTTTGCATCGATTTTTTAGATTCGAAAGAACGTTATCCTTGAATTACCAGCAAATTATTAAGTCAATGATCTCGTTTCCATAAATTACTTGAACATTTACTAGATATCATAAATAAACAAAGGAACTGCATTTCAAGAATTCTCCTCAGTACCATAAGAACCAAAAAATAGTTAGTCTAAGATCCAAATATTTTAAACTGAAGTAAAACCGAATGACATGAGCAGTACGAGGTAGGATGAAAATTCCGTTATTTCAGGTGTTTAGAATTTAAATTTGTAATTAGAAATTTCCAATTCATTCCAGACATGTCTGAGCTGGTGAAAACCTTCAAGTACCTCTGGCCCAGCAGCAGAATACTACTTGATAAGCAACTTTTAAACAATATCTATGTTATCTTCAGTTTTTGTCCATTCGATTCGGGGATTTTCAGAGGAAGCCTTTGCATGAATTTTTTTCATCCAACATGAATTGGCGATGGCAATTGCTAAAATGATCGACAGATCAGGTAGGCAAAATACGACTTGCATCTACTATATTCTTCGTTTGTTTCATTAAACAACTTAACGCCTCGGTGGTGTAAAGGTTAACATGCTCAACTCGAGTCGTCGGCCATACAGGTCCAACCAAAGATATTAATGTTTGCTACTTCCCTACTCAGGACGCAGCATTTGGGAGCAAGAGCAAATAATGGTCGGCCCAGAGTCAGAATAATGTCTGTGTAAAATGGCATGTCTTCCCGTGGACTTCTGCTTTCGTGTGCTAGCACGATACAAATCCGGCTTAGCGTGCAAACAGGGTTCATTGATCAGCATTAATATGTTGCATAAAATATTTGCCGCTGGACGTAAAGCAGAGTTCAATCAAACAATCAATCATATAACAACTAGTTTTTTTACGCTGATAATACGCTATAGTATGGTCTCGAATGCACCATTCGACGGTAGACAGGATAGCTCATAAAAGTATTGATATTTGTAATCGTCTGAAAATTGAAAAATAAAGTTATTCACGCTTCTTTGACGAAACAACGTATAAATATGTTGGTCAACAAAGTAAAATAATTAGATAACATAAAATATGTCCAGTTTCGACGGTCATTGTTAACTCATGCAGATAAAATATGCGACCCGATTACATCTATATAAACGTAGCTCAAAGTCAAACGCACAAATTAACCCCTGATGAACATTACTGACCGTGTTGTCCGCAAAAAATGGATGTGTATCTGTCGTTTAACATGACAAGGGAGGTCACCTCATAATAACATCTTCCTTCATGTCATATTAAATCATAACGAACCACTGGTCATTATTACATCAAAGGAATAATATGTGTATTGGCCGAATGGTCGCCCACTTGTTTTATGACCATTCAAATTGAATTAATTTCCCTGTAAACGTTTCGGCGACGTGTATTATGAGTTTAATATGACACTTGGACAACTGCAATAGATTATAATATGTGTTTTGTAATAAGATGTTACCTTATGGTTTGGTGTACTCTACAAGGCCATTACTTAATGGCAACAATCACATACATGCCTCTTTTGATATTTTTATACACGATATCAACAAACACGTTTGGAAGATTTGCGATATTCAAAATGGCATTTGTTTGTCATTTTGCACATATTTTGATGCAACATATGTTATAAGAAAGGGAGTTTATTATTTAAAAAAATGACCTTCCATAGGGGTACCACGAAGGGGTATCCTGTCCCCAAGTACCTGTGTGTAAATATTTAATATTTGAACATAAAAACATAAAACAACGATATCCATCCTGGCGGGGTTATACATGTTACAAATACAAATAAAACAAGAGAAAACAAGATGAACCGACCTCGAAAAAGTACTCGCTGTATATCCATTTAGTGTAAACAATATTTTATTAGGAAAAACACAAGTAACAACAAATATATAATAATTACATAAATAGGATTTGGA
>JAULBM010074233.1:0-10003 GCA_032357055.1 Geukensia granosissima | reverse complement strand
AAGGCAAATACGTTTTGGCAAATACCATGATAAAAAGTCAAATCCTTTTATGACGTCATAATGAAATTCGAGGGATCGTGGATAAAAAAGGAAAATACATTTTGGCAAATACCACGACAGAGGGGAAAATTACCGAAATCGTGAAAATATGTATAAAATACACTGCTTCTCAACCAATCAGAATCTATGATTCTTATATAAGGTGTAATTAAGAATAGAATAGAATAGAATAGAATAGAATAGAATAGAATAGAATAGAATAGAAAAGAATAGAATAGAAAAGAATAGAATAGAATAGAGTATATTTTATTAAAAATCATCGGCCCATATAGAACATATAATTGCATATATTTAAATATAAACAGATATTATATTGATTAATATAAAAATAAAAGTGAAAAAATCTTCATCCTACATTTTAAATTGATAATATAAAAAGCATAATCTAGCACAATATGACAATGTAGTTAGTCTCTTTTTCTTTTCTACCACGATTACCTTTGTTCCCTCCTCATATTTATTAAACATTGGCAATTTTGTATTTTGAAACCGCCGGGTTAATACTCTGATGGCAAATCATGTCCCCGAGGGTTTTCACTAGCCCAAATGTCAGAATTGTGTGACAGGAAATTTATCAATCAATGTTTTAAAGAAAGTTGCAGCATTTGCTAAAAATTATAAAGCACTGAAAATACGGACAGCATAAAAAGTATTGCTTTTAATATTTGTCATTGCCGTCGGGTTTTGCTTTCATTTCGATTTGTTTGAATTTGAGTGCTACCTTTGTTATGTTAAGATCCTTTACTTCCTATGTTTTGTTTCTAATGTTGCTGATGAGAGGTAACTCCTTGAAATGTACATAGGATACCACAACTTTTCATATTTATTCAACATTGGTAATATTGTATTATGAAGGATTTTCACAGCAAAAAACAGTTTTCCGCTATTGATCGGTCCTGTATTTTTCTTCATTTGAGCCCCATGCTTCTTTCGTTCAGGATGGTGGTCATCATTTGTAATCACAAAATGGTAGCTGATACTGCCTTTAACAGCAAGATTTGCTGCCCGGTCTCTTTGCACATCCTTTTACTTTATCTTAATAATAACATATTTGCTTCTGTTTAATGAGATGTGGAAATGTCTTGTTTAATTTTACACCACATTTTCTCTAATATATTCATTTATGATATAAACAGAAATGTAAAAGTATGCAAGATTCTGCACCAGCTCTTCTTTTTATATTTTAGCTTACTCATACATGGTGCACACTTTAGTAAGCAGTCTGTTAAAAGGTTGACATAGCGTAAAAAGGTTGTTTCAAAGTTAAACAGGCACGAACAGCAAATAAAAACATATATACAAATCAGAATTATACCATTAAAGGTAAGTTAGCAGGTTACAGCAGTATATTTGAGCTACAGTATAACAATATTATATAGTTAGGCCACTCCAAATTAATTTCTATTTTTTCAGATTTTTTATGATAAAATTAGGTGCGAGCGAGCGAAATTTTTAATTTAATTTTTTTTCTGAAAATGGTACAATATGACGTGAAGCTTCAAAATTGATGCGGAAAGGGCTGTTATATTTTTTTAATTTTTTTAGGATCGAGAGGCATTTTTTTATTTAAATATGTAGGAAAATCAATGACAATTTCAAAAATGTGATAAAAAATGAAGCGAGTAAAGTTTTTTTTAACTTTTGATTCTTTGATTTTAGGATCCAGTGAATCCGAAGAACTAGTTATTAATTTGGAGTATCCTTATTTAGATAATAAGTAAAACGAATAAACAACATATTTCCTGGGCAAATACAGACCTTGCCTGTCAGCAAATTTAAAACATTTTTAAAAGTAAAAGAAAATTCCATACTTGTATAATCGCTTTCTCCTTCGTTTAAAAATGCTCCATGTACTTATACCCTTCTCTCGTTTTTAAAATCATACATAAGCTCTCATACAAATATAAACGTATATATGTACATAAAACCATACACCATACAAACGTAATGAAACAAACGACATGATCATTGTTTTAATGTAATTCGCTTGTTGATGTTTAAAAAGTTCTACATGTAATAACTGAACTCGTTGATAAATGTTATCTATAGAATTTACGTATGACGTAACACAAGCAACGCATTTGAAATCCTTTAATGGACTTTGTCTTATTGAATATTTTTATGTTGCCAGAAGAATCACAAGAAAATAAAACTTTATTTTAATATTATAAAATCCTGTAGTAGGAAAAAACAAACAGAAAAAAATACAAAGTCCATCTCTAACATATTTCAAGGGATTTCGAATTTTACATATCTGGGGTCAGTTGTTCAAAAGTTAACAACTTTTTTATATTATTTATATTATGAATATTAATATTACAATTAATAATACAAGTCTCAAATTTCGCATGATGAGATATCTTTTTACTGGAGCTTGAGTGCAAATTTCAATTTAAATTTACTGATCATTTACTGATAAACAAGTATTTGAAAAGTGACTAACGTTTGAACAACTGGGACCTGGTACTTACAACGTGTCTTATTATATGTTCAATAACAGAGAAAACTAGAGTATACAAAACAAACATAAAGCTTACAGCATCATAAATAATTGTACACGTCACCTTTTACTTATCAAAGGTAACCAGCCAGTAAAAGTAGTTTCAGTTTCATGGAAAATACATTTATCTATTGCATTCACACCAATTTAATAACCATTTTATTACAAAATATTTTCCCGTTATATGTCTTAATTCTAAGTAATAAAATGAGTGTGCGGTACACACCTTATAGATTTTTGGGTATAAAAATTAAAGGGACAAAATACTGAACATAGAATATCTTTAACAGAAAAGTGAAATAATTTTGCTCAAGTAATAATTTAGTAAAAACTAGATTTATTATACTTATGATAATATTTTCTTATATAAAGGACGAAGATTAAAACACAAACCACCACCACTGACTATTTCCCTGGCGCCTATTAGCTTGGTCAAAGGACGAGGGTCGCTTAAGTCCATTTTGGCTCAAGAATTTGTCTTAAAAATGAAAATTGGTTAATATTTATTATTTTATACTTTTTGTATTGAATAATGTCTATAGAAAGAAAATCCAACAAAATTTTTAGTTAAATTAGCTCTATTATAGTTACATGACACAGAGAAAATGCTTTAAATGTGAAAATACTAAAAAATAAGTTAATTTTAAGCAATATTTCATACTATTTTGTCGATTTTAATAAAGATCGCACAAAAACATCACAACCAAACTTTGCACAGTTAAAGCCCTATTAAGTACAAATGTTTGGTTAAAATATCGTCGTGTTGTTTTTGAGTGATCATCATATATTTTGAACAAAACACCTCCAAAAATTGAGTATTTACCGAAATGTTAAATTCTTGTTAAAATAGTCAAATATACCTTTTCATTTTGTCGAAATGCCGAAAAGTATAATAGAAAAAGTAATGAATTATTTAAAGATGATAATTAAAAAGCATTTTCGAAACAACCTACTATTGTGACACAAAATTTAAAATTTGGGCCAAATATGGGGCTTAACGTACCTACTTCTTTGCGGGAAAATTTCGCTAGATATGATTTATTTTGACAAAGAGGCCATGACGGAGTTCTTCATCAACACAATTACAATTACAATAACGCGACGTCATAATTGGCGGCAACGTCGACGTCAAAAGTTCCCGCAATTTGAAGAAGTTTTTCAGTAAGTTGCATTGAAATAATTAAAATGTGTAGCTCCTGTCTATAAGTATAACAAAACAGTTTAAGACCGCTAGTTGAGGAATGATAAGTTTATTGTCCACACTACAAACATGTTTTCCTCCGCTTCGGGTCATGAAATAGTGTCTGTATCGGGGATCATAAACTTGTTATTTCCATCATTACTGGTCTTTAACTGCATAATATTTTATCCGAGTGAAAAATTAATAAAGAATAAATAAACAAGTAAGTAGCAGTCTTTATAAAATTCATGCAATTTTAAATGGTGAAATGATACACTGAGTGGAAAAACGCACCAATCTGTAGTTTGGTGAGTTTTTCAAGACTTTTTTTCAGACTTCATACCTCTAATGAAAACACGATAACAGCCGTTTCTCATTCAAGGAATTTTTTTCTTTTAGAAAATTATATATTTATATCTGTAAGACATCACCTAAATCAAGAACGATAACTCTTACAAATGGTCGCTTTCATGTTCATTTTATGTAATTTCATATCAATAGTATACGGCTGAAATGGCAGCCAAAGTCCCCGACTTTAAACATGTTAAAGTTTGGTGGGTTGCTGATACGGTTGAATAACCTTCTGCATGATTTTTATATATAATGGTACTTATCATTTGTTATTAAACCAAAATTACTTTAACTGATTAACATATCATCAAACTTTTCGAAAACAAGTAAAAACAAATCATCAAAGTTTTCGAAAACAAGTAAAAATAAAAACTAAAAATCTAACCACAGTATATATAAGATATGTCTGTACTAAAATGAAAATGTAATCATATTAATTTAAAAAAACACAAAAACTAAGAAACCTTGTCGTCTACATAGATATATAAACATAATGCAAATGGCCTATCTACCGTCGAAGACACCCACTTAGAACTCTGAAGGCTTCTATGAGTCATTCAAGAATAATAGTAAAAGTATTTGTAAACTCCAATTTGTTCCTGTTTTATTTTTGACCATCAGAATGTTTTTACTGAATGTTTTTTCCTGAATAAGTATTCTTTAAAACAGACGTTACATATATCGAAATATGAAAAATGATCTAGAAAATGACAATGAACAACTTTTGTATCAAATAGGTCAAATACATGCGCTTCTAGCTTCCATGTGCAGCCGTGTAATTACAACATATACGAAGAAACATAAGTATCAAAGAATTACTACAGTTTGTTGTCAGTAAAAATAAAAATATACACGAAATACAATGTTTTTTAATCTACATTTTCGACATTGTAATATAAGTATTCAACATTGGTAATTTTGTATGTTGTTTAAGTAAATAAGCTTGCTAAGTATGAATTTTTCTTAAAACATTCATCTTTGCTTACATATATGGAAAGAGGTCCTTGCAAAGTTGAAGCCTTTAAAATACAGGTTTACTTATTTTGAACAAATATGGTGAATTTTGAAATGCTTTATTTACATTTCAGCTTATAAGAACCAAAACATAGACATCCATTATACAAACATAATAAAGAAAGTACTCAAATCCTAACAAATTGAAATGAAGAATATAGAAAAAAAAAACGCCAAATCCAGCAAACAACTACAAGCTGCAACATGTTTCGAAGCCTTTCCGTAATTTTAGTGACTTCAGTATTGTAATATTTGTCGGAAACATCTTGGCATCGAAGTAAAAGAAGGACAATCCTTCGTTATCATCATAAGATTTTCTTTTGACAATCAGTGAATTATACAGGCAAACTTTTTTGATAACTAAAAACCTGCAAACACAAATTCACTTACCCTCATACGCAAAACCTTCGCTGAAAATATTTACAATATTTTGTAGATGATCTATGTGATAAATCGGCTTGAGAAACTAAAAGACAACTGTAAAATTAATCATAACATAAATCGTAAACAAAAACACTCTCGCCGATGCCCTCTGTAACGATTAAAGTTTTAGTTCGCTGATCATAACATAACTTCCTAAGTGGGTTACCGCTGGAAGAAGAGATAACGATCTTTAATTCAGTCAAGTCTTTACTGCCTTTCCAAACTACTCCATCGTGTGTGAAAATAATATTTCCGAACTCATCAATAGCCATTGCATCAGGCTTAAGTGGAAAATCATCAGAAGATATAATTGAATAACTTGTGGCATTAAGACGAGACATTTTAAATCCACCGTTGTGTTCTTCATGGATACAATGTATTTCTTCATTACCAGCTGAACAGAGCAATTTTACTTTGGGGACTGAGATACTGTCAATCCATTCTCCATTCAAATCCAGTACAAGAACCCGTTCTTTGCAGGCTACATACAACTGACCATTTAGATAAACAATAGCGCCTGTCATCGTTTCATTAACTGTTTTATGATCGATGGTCTTACTCTGTAAATTTGCTATTCCTAGATGTTGAGCATCTGATGAAATTGCGATTATGTCCGAGTTTACAACTGCAATGTTCATATAGGTACAATTGTTTCCGATTTCCATCGAACTCAAAAGATTCCCATTAACATTGAATGTGCTAAGTAAATTTCTACTCAAAAAGAAACTCGATACTCGAGCTAATGCCACAACGGCTTTGCTAGTTAAATATTGGATGTCATTTATTGCCCCATTAAATTCCCACTCCTTACTTGTTTTGAATCCACAGCAAATGTCAATGTCATACTTGTACTCGTGGTTGTTGTTTCCCCTTTTGTGTTGTAGCAGACAAATAGTACACAATATATCTTTACATGTGATACAGAAGGATGTTATATCTTGCTTGTTTTCTGTTCCACACAATTTACATCTAAAGTAGTAAAATTAGTCATTAAATTTTGTTGGAGATAATATGGGAAAAATCTAGTGCTTCATTAACAATTTGTTATTTTGCATGTCATTTGTCTAATTTTTATCGGTCAGAAAAGAAGGATTCTATGATTTTTAAAGGCCATTTAAAGGAGACCTTTTTTACTAGTTTTTTATTCATTCGGAAAAGGTTTGTAACCGGAATGAGCAATTTATCACGCTTGAGAATATTTAATATTTCTGATGTCCATCTTATGTTTAGTATTCGGTAAAAATGAAAGCTTTAAGCAGTTCAGATTTCCCATTCTTTGTGTTTTTTTGTCAAACGTTTGACCGTACTTAGTCTTAATTTTAAGAGCATTTTAGTTATTGCTTTAAATGAATAGTTTTTATCTGAGACAGACACAGCAGGTTCGTTATGAACTGTTATCATGCTGTTTCAACGGAAATTTAAACTTTTGTGTATGATTTATGGCAGCAAATTATGCCCGTAACGTATTCTTTAATTCAACTGTACAGTACTAAACGACCTATGTCCATTGCAATTAATTAAGTTAACAACCAATCAGATTGAAACAAAAGACATGTCCTTGTCATGCTATTCACCAAATTAAAATAAAAATAGTATTATGGTCTCACGCATGAGTAAATAATCTTAAAACTGTCGCGTAAAAACAGTAGAAATGAACAATGAATGAAACATTTAACATTCAAATGATGAAAAACACAACAAATAACATTCAAATCGATAGTCAAATTTTAAAAGTTCTAGTTAATGAAAATTGCAAGTCATTTTTTGGGAGCTAGTGCGCCCGCAGCAGCATATCATTGGGAAACTGAAATAATATCGGTCGCCAAACCTCCAGCGTGGAGATAGTCGTTTGGAGCGGGTTTCAGGTAGATCACAGACATCGCCATCAGACAATATTGCAACAGGTTTTTTTAAAGAGACAGTTCGTTGCTTACAGTAAAATACTGTTTTCCTTACAGTAAAATACTGTTTTCCTGATTTTCATGAATATCATCTAACCAGGTTTGAATCAGTTTTTCAGTCTGACAGGTATGTAAATCCGCCTGTTTTTAGTTTGCGGGTTTTGTAGCTTGGTCAGATCTTCATTTAGTTAAAATTTGTATATTCTTTTGTGTGCTTTAGATATTTGCTGCTTTCACGTATGCGCCTCTTAACCAAGGAATCCTTTACCCGCACTAACTAAATGGAGGTTATGCTTTTCGGGGTATTTTTGTGGTTCCCTACGTCATGTGAACTAATGATCTCACCATCATCGAAGTTTCTATCTATTGATTTTAGTTCATGGTGACTATTTTGCTAGTGTCTTTATCATTGTTCTCTTAAATACCACCCTAACCCTAACCCATAGTCATGCCTGCCATATTGCTTGAAAGCATTCACTTCGTCTGAAAGTTTGACTTTATCTTGATTTTATAGGCAATCTCATCTTCAAGAGGTTTTACTGTAGCTCTTATACTTATAACTAACGAAAGTATGGTTTAGTGGATTTCCACCATAAGCATTACTATGTTATTTATTTCTGCACTGTTGTTAGGTAAATGACGTGAGTTTAGTTGAGTATTCGACCAAAAGGAGAAGAATGCGTTAAAGAGCTGAGACCGGAAGGATAAAATTTGTCTGACGGGGAAACGGACATATTTGGTACTTTAAGTCGCCATCTTCTTGAAAAGGCGGAGAAGGCTTACAATGTCCTATTTGGGTGTTGAAAGATTCACTAATGTTTGTTTTGTGGTTTTTATTGTATCTGTTGACGTAGTATTACTATTCTGCACATTACGTGCTACAGTACAGGCATATAATGTTGACTAATTGTGGTCGCTTCTCATTAAAAGGATTTCGAAGATACCAAAGGGGCAGACGGAAATCGTTAAGTCGAGGACAGACAATACCATGGCCAACAAAATGAAACGAAAGACAGACATAGAACACACAACACTACACTAAAAACTAAAGCTGAAGTAACACGAACCCTACAAAAACCAGGTTGAGTTCAGGTGCTTCGGAAGGGTAAGCAACTCCTGCTCCACTAGTGGCACCCGTCAGAACGGACCATTTGAGAAATATATACACCACATGCAAGAGCCAGAGACGTGTCAATGACTATGGTGCTGGTTGAATGTGGTTAATGTTCTACACAGCAACTTTATGTCTTCAGTCAATTCTAAACTAAATATCATGAAGAAATTTGCATGATAAAAATAAAATTATAGATCCATAATTTTAATTTATAAAAGTACAGTTTTGTTTTAATGATTTACTATTTAAAAACCACTTTTTGATAAAAATCATATTTATGACAGAGTTTAGTAAATGTTTGAACTAATCTGGGATTAAAAAACACTTTAATTTCACCTTTTTAATCCCAGAACTTGGTAGAAAAGGCAGGGATGTATATAACAGATATACGTCCCTGGAAAAGGCCAAGAGTCTATGATGAAACCGGAACAGTAACAGTTGCGCTCCGATAAGTTTAGATTATTAAAGACGAGTAACCTGCATCCGTTTCACTTTGAAGTAAAGTGGGAATTTGTGATTTTTTGCTGTAAAACATGTCCGATGAGGAGGAAGAAGAAGACTATATGTCTGATGCTATTTTGACTAAATGGTAGTTCTGACAGAAGATCAAAATATGGGCCATAATCTCAGTTCGCTTCAGTTGTGTACATAAATTGCTCCGGTCGTGTGTGTGTGTGTGTGTGTCTTTGACAATTTAACCCTTTTTCACGTTTAACTGATAAAATGTTAGATTTCTGCAGTGAAAACCGAAGTCAAATAATAAAAAAAACTTTATTTTCCCTATCAGTGGGTTCTATAAAGCGGTCATACTATAAACATTTATATTTTACAGCAGGATAGTTCACAGTTTAAGTATCAATATACACAGTAAGCAATCTTGACATGATGCTATTCAGATAAAAAACCACAGAAGATGCAGAGAAATTACAACAGGACTTAACAGCAGCAGCCAAATGGGAGAAGGACTGGCTCATGTCCTTCCATCCTGACAAGCATTCAGTCCTTCAAGTAACAACGAAAAGAAACCCAATATCATATGACTACACCCTACACCAACAAATATTACAAAAAGAAACATCAACAAAATACCTTGGTATAACAATAAAGAAAGATCTAAAATGGAACAAACACATAGATAACATCTCAGCCTCAGCATTGAAACAATTCAACCTTTTAAAGCGAAATCTAAAAGTAACATCTAAAAATGTTAAAGAAAAAGCATATACAGCATTGGTTCGACCGAAACTAGAGTATAGCTGCTGCGTCTGGGACCCGCATACAAAATCTCAAGAAAACCAACTTGAAATGGTCCAGCGCAGAGCTGCAAGGTACACCTGCAATAGATACCACAACACTAGCTCTGTAACAGACATGATCAACGAATTAAACTGGCCAACATTAAAACTCAGAAGAATAAGAACACGCATCATCTTCCTCTACAAAGTCATCCACCATCTAGT
>JAULBM010074222.1:0-10004 GCA_032357055.1 Geukensia granosissima | reverse complement strand
TGTACCAAAAATAAAATTTTTCCATATTATACGAAATTGAATTTCCCCTCCCCCAATACTTTGACCCCTTTTAGCTCGAAAACGGTAAAAGATAGAGAAAATCTGTTGACATGCCAGTGAAAGCTCTCATTTAGAGGAATCAAATGCAAAAAATCCCATCAAAATTGGATAGAAAATAAAAATTTCTCATTTCCTGCAAAATTGCATTTTTAAACCCATTGACCCCTTTTATATAAAACGGTACACTTTACAAAATCATGCTTGAAGTAACTTTTACTGCATTTTTCATAAGGAATCATTTGCAAAAAAAAACCATCAAAATCGGACGAGAAATTAAAAAAAGTTTTAAAAATTATGGCATCATACCACAATACGACCACAAATTTTTGCGGTCGTATAAAACATCAAGATCGTCTGAAGTTGTAGCTGAAACAATACAAACAAAAGGTCCAATAGTCACAGGTACCCAATGAACATGGTGTATGTCCTTAAAATATTTATTTTCCGCTTTTCTTTTTCTCATAAAGCTAATCATAGCAAACATAGTATTCTAACGAATATTTATGTAAAGATTATATATGGAAAATCATGCTTTAATGGGAAAAGCTACTACTGTGAATATTTCTAGAATGGCTTTTGGAAATTTCAAACCGTTGTTATAGGAATTTTACTTATTTTCTAATGAAGTCGTCCAATAAAATATAAAAATAAAAGTACTGCCCTCACCAAATACTTTTCAGGCACATAAAATCTGTCTTAAGTGGGGAATTTCTCATTGTAATTTTTTGTCTTCTAAATTTTCAAAACGGAATGATATCAACCATTAACTTGCAAAAAATGTTGCATTGAAATCAGGAAAAAATTTGAAATTTTAGTTTTAGTTATAGTTACTTTATGGGCACTCAACAGGGCTTTTATGTAAGACCCTGCCAAGAGAGTTATCTCCCTTTTACATTGTAAATCACGCTGAGACTTTTCTTTTGCTCAAGGTGCATTTAACATTGAAAAGAATATAAAAACAAAAAAAGTTTCAGTTAAGACTCATCAAGTTGCATCTTTTTGCAATTCGTCTTTTTAAATTAAAAGTTATTAACACCTTTTTCTTTTGAAAAATGGATTCCATGAATTAAGGTTTAAGGACAGTAGCATGGTACCTTCAAAACTGGATTCTATTGTCTTGTTTACTTTTTCAGTAAAGCTCCTAGGTAAGCAAAGAAAAAATAAAACTTATGTTGAATGATACTCCCACATTGTTCTTAAAATTAGAAATTAACAGTAAGGGCGGGTAAAGAGCAAAACTTTACGACAAGAGAGATGATTTTGATTTTCCCATTGTAAACTTTCCGTTAATGTCTAGCAACATTCCAGTCGCACCTGCATAAGGACTGTATATTTCTCAACAATTGATACGCTACCCCAGGGCTTGTGCTTTCTATCGCGATTTTTATATAGGGTTGCAGCTGACAAGAGCTGCTGTGCCAAGATTACAGTCATCACTCCGGAAGTTTTTCGGTCGCCATCTTGATTAGCTTGACCGGTACAAAACATATTTCACAAATGACAATGGATATATTCCCACTATCGTAAATAAAAAAACGTTACTATACCGGTTGTGACTTACATAAATTGTTACCACACCGGCTTTGTCTTTACAATAACACGACGGGTGCCACTAGTGGAGCAGGAGTTGCTTACTATTCCGGAGCAACCGAATTTACCCTAGTTTTTGTAGGATTCGTGTTACTCCAGCTTTAGTTTTCAGTGTAGTGTTGTGTGTTTTATGTTTGTTTGTCGTTTCATTTTCTTGACCATGGTCTTGTCTGTCTTCTGACTTAACGATTTCTGTCTGCCCCTATGGTATCATCGAATTCATTATCTTAATGGTGTTGAAATGCTCCTTACATGGACCTTCTCAATATTTCTGGAATTGTAGTTCAGTGAAGGTAAACTTAATTTTATTGTCGATCAGCAAAACCCAACTTTTTTCATAAAATTTTAAAATAGAGAAAAATAAACAGACATTAATCGTCTGCAAACCGCTAAGATATCAATCTACTCAATAAATACCACTGTTTCTACGGTTAACTGGAAAAGTTTATCTATGAAATTGCATAGTTTATACAGTGTATATATTTAAAAGGTTCATATATAAAATGATCGATTGTTTTTTGCTATAATTCAAAGGAATCGTTGATATGATACAAACATCTATGCAGGTATTATGTTGAAACCACATGGAAAAGGTAATGTTCCTATATTTTTCAACTTTTTGCCGTGATGAACAACCTTCTTCTTGATCTACAGATCTCTATGCTATTGTCTTGGTGATCAAATATATCGGTTATAAAATGATAAGAAATGGACAGTAAAATTTATCTAGAACAAACCTGATATAACGACAGATTTAACTTTATGGAACCAAAACGATATTTGGGGACTCTTTTAACCTTTTCCCGACACAACCTTTGCGAAGGGGAGTTCGAATATTTATAAGGCTTATCCATGAGTCTGCGTCCGGGGTTTTGGAATTATTGTTGGCAGATTAGTTTTATGCACTTGAATGTTTTCAAATTAAGCGTGTAAAGGTTGTAACACGATTGCCATTCCTTTCAAGTCTGAACTTTATTTATACACAATTTGGATGGGAAATTTTAGCATGTAGTGAAAAAGGATAATTTTGCATATTTAATAGTTAAAGAATCGAGCCCTAAGACAGACTTTAAACGCAATTTTACTCAAAATACTGCTTTAAAATAAACGATTATACTGCGTACTTAGGTGTTGCACTTACCATTTTTTAGTTGAAAATGTTCTTTAGAAGTAAATAAATATTTACTACTTAGGTGTGAAGAACAATCAAATGTGGATGAAAATAAGGTTGAAAAAAATCCAAAAAGTAATAAAGTTGAACTTGATAGATAAGTTCAAACCATGAAATATTCGGACACAAATTAATATCCTTGTTTTACCAGTTCAAAATTTTAAAAATGTAACGTCTTGTATCGCAACTTGTCGTCTGTAAGGCAAAATATATGTTACAAGTGGCTTATGTGTTCCATCGGAATTCTATTAAATCAGGTCAAAAACAAAAAGATCAGAGTAAGATGTTAGAACCTTTTTGTATTATTTTTATATGTAACAAGAATCGTTATTTAGTCAAATATATTATTTCGACCAATATATTATGGATTTCAACATGGAATTTCAAACTGCACTTAAATCAATTGCTTTGAATAAAAATATTTTGTATACCTTCACATGGCATAACCATACACTGAAACATGAGAAGAAAAATTCAAAATTCTGCAAAATTAAATGAAATGTGGTAAATGTAATAAATGTGAGAAAAACAGAGTATTAAAAGGTCTTTATAAGCCATACAAGGGAAAATCCAATTCTTTGAAAAGTTCTAAATCGCACGAAACAAGTTATACAATCAATAGATTTGGTCGAAGGTCGTGTTTTATGCAAAGTGTCGCATTTTGTATTTTGGTGGCCTTTATAGATTCTGTTATAGTATGGACTCCCGTTCATTATTGAAGACTGTAATTGAACGTGTAGAAGTTTAATGGTAGAAGTTTAATTTCTACTGTTACTTGGTGGGTGGCTGTTTCATCGAAAATCATGCTAGATCCTTTTAAAAAAAATTATACGGCTCTTACCTGAATTTTATTAAAAACGAACATATAACAAAACATTCAACACAAAGGCAAACCGTTCTGAATTGGGACAAACAACTGAGATATGTGGTGGGTTAAACTAGTTTAGTGTCGCATTCCAACCTTCCCCATCAAGTAATAAGGAAAAATCAAAGACAACAAAACCAATAACACATGAACAAACAGAAATTCAACTATTTCGACTAGAGAGACAGATAGAGTACTTAGTATCTGAATTTTTAAAAAATGTAATTGACAAAATTACCCACTAAAAAGACTGTTCTCTAATAAATGTTGGCAGTTACTAAGAACAAGCTCAGACTGTATTCTTGATGACAAGACATCGAGCTTCTCAACACGAGATGTCACCAAAGTCAGTATTTCGGACGAAGATGGGTAATATGCCGCCATATTTATTAATATCTATATAAGGTACCAACAAAAGCTTTGTGGTTGTTGTATTGTAAATAGTCATTACGTTTAGAATTTTTTAATAGATTAGGCCGTGTGGTGTTTTATGAATAGTTGCACATTGTGTATTTTTGGGCCCTTTTACAGCTTCTGCTATGGTATTGACTCTGGTTCATTATTGAAGACCGTGATGGGACCTGTAGGGGATTTATTTCGACTGTAATATTGTGAATGACTGTTTAAGTAGCAATCCTGTCAGATCTCCTATTTTTATATTAATTTTCTGACAACATCGTCGAATCTGTACCATTTGTTTTAAGTTTGTTTAACTAAACAGCGATATTCAATGAAGGCTTTTTAAAGATTTATATGATTATTATGCAATAGAATGTAGGATGTGATATCCATTTTCGTATCAAATTCTAAATTTGCAGCCGTATATTGGAATTATATCTTTGTAACGGTAATAAAACTTTGTGATAGTCTTGAGAAGCATGTGACATCTGTATCTCTGCTGCAAAATTCTGTCAGAATGGTGAAGGTAGCGACCATTTATATCAGACACGTGTAAACAGACCAATAACACCATATGAAAGGCAAAAGCACGACCCCATCAGGAAAGGGAACTATATGAATACAATATTATCAATGTTAAATAAATATGGAGAATTAAGGTATGCTTATATGCATTTTAGGAGTAACCACTCATAAGAGCATTAGAACTCTAAGATGCAAACATAGCAAAAGAAGCACTCAAAGCCACACAAATCGAAATGGGAAGCCAAATCCGACGGCAGGTATAACTACTAAGTGCAATACTTTTCGAGTCTTTCCGTAATGCCGGTGCTTTAGAATTTTAGCAAATGCAGCAAATTTCTGTTAAACATTGTTTGATAAATTCCATGTCAAACAAGTCTGACAAATGAAAAGATAAATCGTCCATTTTATCAAAAATTTTAGTTGATATACAACCCTGTTTAATTTTCAAATCCAAATCAATCTAAAAAGGGAGTACGGTCATTACTGATATTAAATATAAACAGGGTATGTTCTTTTAGATAAATTTCTTTTACAAAGTTTTGAAAAAAATCTGGAATTTTTAAACTAAAAACCATCCAGATATTTAATAGTATTATTGAAATGGTCTACTAAATCCTGTTTGTAATTATCTGTTTGAATTTTTCAAAAAAAAAAACTATGATTCATAACAATGAAAAAATAAATCGTCAATGAGGGAGTGCAGTTAATCCCAATGAGTATGCCAACCATCTACCGATAGAGCAATTTGCAAAATGATTTATTCAGTATTTCATACGCAAACAAAGTCATTATTTCATTTATATATTAAGTCCAATTTACTTCCAAGATACAATAAAAAAACGACCATTTTGTTAGTTAAATAAGTACAAACCCAAAAAGGCTTAAAGTTCCAAGTTTTTTTCTTAAAGCAAATTATATTAACATTCTTCCATAGCGAAAATTTTGTCCTTGTCATTTATTATATAGCTGTTGATTGCAAAATATTAATTTAAGCCAACCGGACTCCAAACATTTTGAGGTCTGAGAGGCTTCCTTTGGGAGAACCTTATTTCCAAACAGATTTATAAGTTCCACACTTGTCCAGAAAGACCATTTCGATAAGTTGATTGCTAACCGCTCTTAGCAGTCAGTCGCGAAAAAGTCTTTTTCAACACCCTCTAAAATAAAATTTTCTCATATTTGCTGTTGTATAAACCGTCATTCTTTAGCAGCGTTTGTATAATATACTAACGAATACATAACTTTACAATTAGTAAACAAAAGCTGCCGAAGTAAAAAATGATTATTACAGAAATGACAACAATCTTGAACTGTTGACAGATTCTGTAAAGATTCAACTTTGTGTGCACCATATTACATGTATATTCTATGTTATATTTTTTCAACCACTCCACACTATATCCAATTTTATATCTCAATCATAATTAACTTCCAAATTTAACTGTATCTTTAAGATTCAAAATGTTTTGTGTATCCTGTACTATAAATCTTTCCAGAAATTGAATAAGGAGAAACTTTTATCAATTACAAATGGAGTTTTCTGAATTTAATTACTCTCGCCCTTCAATATTTCTTTATAAAAGTCGGGGATTGCTGATTTGATCTGGGAATATTCAGAAATGCAGTTTCTGCAGTAAAGAGAATGTGAGAGAGATATTACTAAATGAAAAAATTAAAGTTTGAATTGATCTCGTCCCAAATATCATTTATTTTTATTCATTTAATAAAATCGATTTAAAATATAACGATTTTCCATGAAATTTAATATCTTTGTTACAAAATAGTGTAGTATTGAGGATATCATCAACAGATGAAGGATGAAATTTGTGTCGAAATTCACTGAAACATTGTAATGCTCTAATGTTAAAAGAAGAAATTTCATGTGATTTTATCCCTTCCATATTGGAGAAGTTAAACAAAAACATATTAACACCTGTGTCCCCATATATTTTTTTAAATCCAATGTTTTACCATGTACCCCAAGTCTCATCATCACCCGAGTGGATTATTTTGAATAAAGTCTTGATTTGTGTGCTCTTTGAATAAATGTATATAGTATTAAATTAAAGTAAATACCTAAAGTTACGACATACTTTTAATAAATAAAATCACATAAATACCATTAAACATTACAATGATTTATATTGATCGTCGTCCGGAGATAACATGTAGATGTTAAACTATTGTAATTTATTTGGATCACTGCTCATCTGTCAGACTTGAAATTTATCAAAAAAAGATTTATAGAAAGTTTTTGTTTTGTTCAAATTCTAAATCATAAAATAAAGAAAAGGTTTCGAAGCTTTTTCCACTTATTCTTAAATAAACGGCTTGTTTTGTTATCGGTGTTATCCCTGCCGTTTAATTCCGCTTTCAAATTTTTTTCATGGGGGGGGGGGGGGTGAGCGTATTTCTTATATTTGGTTTCGTTCTCTGACTTCCTATATTTTGGTTCTAATGCTATTGTCCATGAAACAGGCACCCACCTAGTGACAGTAGAATTAATGTAAATATGGCATACTTAAATTCCCCATTATTAATAAAACATTGACAAACTTGTAATTCACATTTTATCTCCGAATCTATTTTTACTAACTTAAAGGACATTATCGAAATCTTTCGATTTGTTCTTATCCAATTTTCGTTAATCTTATCCTGATGATCAAATATGAATTTTGGTAGGTCATTCCAGTCTGACCGAGTTTTTTAACATGGTAATAGTCCTTTGTTTTTTTTTGTTTTTTTTTTTGTTGCCCACGGTCTTGTCTGTATTTTGATGTAACGAGTTTTTGTCTGCCCCATTTGGTATCTTCAAATTCTTTTTAAAGTAATTTCAAGATGAAGATCAACAATACAAGCGCTGTTCATCCGCACTTTTAATCATTCTAGTGTTAATTGAATTTATGATTTTCTGTGTGTTTTCTTTTAATATTGAAATGGTTAAACTATTTGCAGCTAACCGTTAAACAGTATTGTAACAAATATGTTACTGAGCAAAATCAGTTGGGCTTCTCTGTGTACAAACAGGAAAAAGAATTGCAGGGTTTCCTCAATATGTCAACAAATCTCAAACCGGATACTTTGTCCAACATGAATTATTCAACTAACAAAACCATGATGATACTGTGGACTGTCCAACAGGTTTCAATAACGTATATGATATTAAATTGAATATATATTATACCCGTATGGGTTTAACAAATACAATTTAGATATGTACATTTACAAAAAATGAATAACGCATATATATGTATGTATAACGCATAATAATTATATAAGTATGTAAAATGTAGTTACTGTTTTTTTGTCCTGACCAATATTGACATTATAAGTTGTTTACACACTATCTTGATAAAAATTAATAATCAAAGAATTTTGATTTATTATATTTTAGACGGACATGAATGGGAAGATCGGGTACGATTTTTTAAGGACTTTGCTCTTAGCTCAGAAAACAGTAGAAATTGGCTAGCAAAATTTGTTGAAAAAAGGGTGCCAAAGCAGTATGTGAACTTGAATCAATATATAAGAACCTGTCGAGCATTATATAATAATAATATGATAAATTAAACCTGAAGTCAAAGCTGAAAGAAAAAAATCCAATAACGTCAAATGACCTGGATGTAACCGCACTGTACGCTATCGTGATAAGTGGAAAAATGCTTCTAAAAAGTGGAGATGAAACAGACAAGATGATCACAGATAAAACAGAAGACTTTATCAATAAAATACGAATGATGAGAAACGATTTTCCCCATTCAACCGGAGCACAAATGGAAGAGATGGAATATAAGAAAAACATAAAACAATTCAAAGAAGTCGCAAAACATTTTGAACAAGTGAATGGGGAGCCAAACAGATATATATCAGAAGTTGACAAAATTGATGCTGAAAAATAGAGCAAAGACAAAGTCGAAGAACAGGTTACGCGTTTTGAAATATTCATAAAAATTGAGTTATCACATGTAACAACATTACTAAACGACCTGCAACATTTTTCATCGTTGTACGAGATAGGACAGACAAGCTACGAAAAATCAGGTATAATATCAATTAAAATGCAGTTACGGACAACATCACTTATACTGTAATACCTTGTGTGTGGAGAATGCCACGCTCCATGCACGTAAAAGATCCCTTTCGAGATTTCGTTCAAAAAAAGGAGAAGGCTAATGCCGCTACAAAAGTCTAAATTTAAGTCCTTACCCATACTGTTGTGTCCCTTTAACCAACAACTCTTTCGGTCATTCTTGATAATTGTTGAACGTCTTTTCGTCCTGAATATGTATGAAGTGTTAAGCATCAACTATCAATTAATCTTCTGTTCGGAGATGTGGTTTTGTGCTAGGGACCTCGTGCTTTTCTGATGTAGGTGTACAAACGATTGATCAATCAAATAAACAAGATCTGATTTTGTATTTATTGAAATCTTTCTTTCCCAATCTTTTCAATTGTTTCACATAATTCCAATGTATTCCACATACATGTAAGTCACGTCGTTGAAAAAAAATTCTACCTATACAATATCATTTCCCTAAAAACTGATTTTAAGTAGAGAGGAATAGGTCACGTCCTCACTCATACGAACAACTAAAACAGAAAGCATTTGAAGATAATAAAACTGTTACTGCGGAAAATAGACCAGAAGTGGTGAGTTCAAGTTTTCAACCAGCAAACTAAATTTTAATAGCTACCCTCTATCAATCTGAAAGAAAACAAAAACCGTAGACTATATTACCGACTAAGATTCAATATGGTTGATTAGTACTTTTCCAAAGAGTAACGGAGAATTCTAGGGAATTTACCAAAATTGGTATTGCCATATGTTTTATTTTAAAGACTCCATGTAATTTGATCAATAATCTGATTCTGTAAGTGTTTGGTTTGCAATTACATTCTCCCCAAAGAAAAAATCATGTATGCATCAAATAATACTGATCTTACCTGAATATTATCAAAAATGTACATGTATCTAAACAATTAACAGAAAGACAAACCTATGACCACAATTTCCGACTTTGGACAGTTTGGCACTTTGAGGCATGTACAATTATCTTTTTCTTAACTTCTGTACTACAAACCAGTTTAATGTCTTGACTACATCGTCGAACCTGTACCAGTTGCGCGTAAGTTTGTGAAACGGAACCGTGAGATTCAAGGATTTTTAATTTGTAAGCTTTATTTGTTATGTTCCATAGCACGTAGGATGTGATATCCAATGTCGTGTCTAAACTGTACATTTGCAGCCTTATTTTAAGCTCACCAGGCTAAAGGCCATTAGTGCTTTTGTCATCACTTGGCGTTCGTCGTCCGTTAACTTTTCACATTTTAATCTTCTCCTCTGAAACCACTGGGCCAAAATGGAACTAAACTTGGTAGGAAGCATCTATATAA
>JAULBM010074221.1:0-19742 GCA_032357055.1 Geukensia granosissima | reverse complement strand
TAGAAGTTAAAATTCTACTGTCACTTGGTGGGTGGCTGTCTCGTGGACAATCATGCCACATCTCCTATTTTTATATGATAATGTTAAATCCGGAAGGATGAACGAATTGACATGGTAAATTAATATGCCCCGAAAATTTTTCATGGGGCATAAAAAAATCTCTATTATAAGATGAAAATTAAAATTTTTCTTTTTCTGTGACAGTCCATATTTTGTCCAATTAAATGTCTTGTCTGCAGTCAAATAAGGAAAACAAAGAAAAAAATGACACTTTATTTAAATTAAAATGCCCCCAACAATTTGACAAGCAGGGATAAACAAAGGGGGGATATGGTGTAAATATTCATGACACAAAAATCTCATATATACAAGTTAATTGCTAGCAAAGGAACAGAGCTTTGATTGCTGTTCTTTATCTCCAAGTCACAGTAAGGCCTTCAACACAGAATAAATATTTGCAACTCACGTTTTAAAGAATTTATTGACTTCTTGTTTTCAGAAACAGTGGCTACCTTGGTTTGAAGGCAAGGACGCAGAATGAATTGAGAAGACTCTCAGGAAAATGCTGATGGATGGCTAAAGGAAGGTAATTGATGAAAAGAAATGGCCAAATTTTAGGCCAACTCAAAGCTAAAAACAGAAACCCTATTTACATTTTGATCAGCAATTAAACTGAGTTGGTCAGCACTGTTGATGAGTATTCTACCAGCTTGGGCTGTAATATCTACACCTTTTTCTCCAATAACTTTCAGTTGAGTACTAACTGCTTCAACCCTAAAAGGAAAAATTGTAAAAAAATATTTTGAACAGATATATCACCTTTTGGTGGAATATTTGCAAATTGACGAAAAAATTTCTGAGGCTGAAGGCAAGCAAAACTTGATTAAAAGACTTGCATTAATTGCAAATACAAGTAGAGTCGAACTTCGGTAGCACGAACTCGGATGGCTCAAATACCATGGATTGGTCGAACTAATGTCCAAGTCAGTACAAATTTCCCTTTCAATCTATATAAAGTAAACCTCAGTAGCTCGAACACCGCTAGCTCGAACAGTCGAACTAAAAGTTTGGCCCTTGATTAATAAAATCGTTAAATATTCAATCAAAAACTTGAACTTTATATTTGCGCATGTGTCAAAACTTTTCAATACCCAAGCCGGAAAATAAAAAGTGTGAATAGTGATGTCGGTATGTAATTGAGGCCAGTTAAGTAATTAACTTGTCACAAATGTTTATTTTGGTAATTCCATCTTTAATTATTTATACTGCCGACGAGGCGTAAAACACCAATCAATCAATCTTTAATTATTTAACTGGGCAAATTATATTTTATTAATTAAATGAATAATGCAAGAAAAAATTAAATGTTAAAGGTAAAAAATGCTACGTCATCATTGTTTGTATGATTTTGTTTTTGATGAAAAAATAATTGTGTACAACTAAGAAACTTAATTGTGTTTCCACTTTGCGTAGATATTGCATAAGTGAAAATAGCGAATGTGTTGTGATCTACCGGAAAATAAGAATAATATTCAAGATAAATATTCAGAACACCCAGGTCACGGAAATCAATACACAAACAAATAAACCAATTTTATTATGAACACTCAAGCCATAGCCAAATATATTCAAAGAAGATAACACGAAATCTTTGATGAATGGTCAAATTATACGATTTTTTCCTGCTAATAGTTAGCTAATATTTAGCTCAATGGAAGGGACGAACACTGCTCCATAGAACAAAAAATCAATGCTGATTCGACAACGTATCATTTCCGGAACTTTGGAAAATCGAAAAACCGATGGCTCGAACAAATCTCGGCTGTCCCTTCGAGTTCGAGCTACTGAAGTACAAGTATATATTGACACAAAATGATATACATGTTTAATTCTATGAATTGTCAAAGTTTGTAAAAACACATAAATGACTGATTTTTCAAGCATCTGTGTGGCAGGTTTTTTTTTGGTAAATACCACAGAGCAAATACATGATTGATGTATATGTATAAAATGTCATGTCTCTGAAGAATTCAAAAAGCAGTATTTTACATACGGTAGAATTATAAATATAATTTACAAGAAAAAATGTCTAAAGCTCGGTACCATTTTGTTTTGCCATATCTGAATGAATGAAAAAATTGACAGGGCTTGCTGTTGTCCAAACATTCATTACTTTATTGTTTAATAAATACATTACTGTGATACTGAAATGATTTCACATGTTGCAATGCAGCAATTAATAATCAGATGTATCTTAATTGTCTGGATGCCTGAATAAGTTACCAGTGCCCCCTTTCAGAGAGAAAAATACACAATTTAAATTTATTTTTGTCTCCAAATTTGTTTGGATTAGAATATACCATGTGCCAATTTTTAGGTTTAACCTAACATCAAGCCTTAAAATAATAAGAAAATGGTATTATTGTCTTCAAATTTGAGCTTTCAGAGTAGTATTACACCTAACCATCATTCAATACCAATTTCAAGAATGTATAACATCAAGGTGTTCACTGACTTGTTTGCTTGATCATGTTAATATGGTTATGTATCAATCAATTTTTACGGGTTTAAGATATTTTGTTCGTGCTTTTGTAAAATTTGTACCCTAAGACCTGATTCAGCTTTAAAAAAAATAAATATCTCAACCGCCAATCACTTGACTGTTGTTGTTTGCCACTTATTGAAATCTTAATATAGAGTGACAGAGACAAGGTGATTCAAATATACCACCTACTCTGTGATATACATGTATAATGTAAAAAATATTTCTTATTTGAATCAATAAAACATGAAGCTGAACAAAAGCACTAAATTGTTGACCTGTTGATTGCTGTGGTTAGGCTAAATTATTATACCATTATAAGCCATAATTGACAAATGTGTAACAATAAACTGTCAATCATATTAAAAAGGATATTTTAAAACTATTTTACCTCAATGGTTCTGATACTGGTCCCCTGACATTTGGTGTAGCTATGGAACCAGTAAAATGAACTTTGGATGAACCTGAAAATTTAAATCTCATATCATTTTCTTGAACACATTCCAAATATTTTTAAAGAACAGTTAATAACTGAATTTATATAATCGCTCGATTATTTGAAATTTAAATGGCAACTTAAAAAATACAAGATCATGATTTTATTTTACACAAAAAACTACAAATTAAGTTATTCATCAAGGAGTGTTGTTTAGTTTATACGACCTTGTAGACTACCCGTGACTAAAAAAGATTTCCAAATATTATTTGTATAAAAAAAATATTAACTAATATTCCTGACTATACCATCTCTCCATCATTTACTGCAACACTTTGCCAGTGCTCTAGAACTTATTTTAGAATTTGAGGTTTCCACGGGAAAGTTCCACATAAAATCAACTTTCCGACAGTCAATGACCACTGTCCTTATTTAACAAATCATTACAGCATCTGAAATTTGTGAACATAAAATGGATATCAAACTACCATTATTTACCTGTAAAAGTGACATCTGTGTTACCAAAGTTTATTCCTTTGTCTGTAACACTCAGTTTGGTCTGGCCCTTGTTGTTCTTGATTTCAAATGAATCACAAGTAGATACCACTGACCTGTTAGCTGTCAACATAAAATTCATTTAAAATATGGTGTACAAATAATCAGTTTTGTACAAAATTGAAAAAAACACTGTGCTGTATTCAAGATTTTATAATCTGCTTTGAAACTGCAGTGAATTCAAACTTGAAGCATAATGATTTAGACCCAGTAATTTCAGTTCCATTTGTCTATGATAGAATTTACTATTTATTAAAATTTTATTATTTTATTTAATTTGTTTTATTAATCTGAAACTTCGTCGATCCTCCTAACAGTCAGACCTGATGTATACATCAGTTATTGACTTGTAGGCTTTCAAGTTACGAGATCAGTTCTACCCAAGACAAGTTAACACGGGAAAAACTGCATACTCAAAAAGATGTGCAACATATTGTCTGACACACTTCAAATATCATGTCTACTTTCATCATTATGAAAAGAAATAATTTCAATTTGGTTTTGCATTAATGCCCAAAAATGGAATTCTAGGTCAGTGGTCAAGGTCATGTACAGTCTTGCTTGTACTCAGCATAATGTCATCAACTATGGGTTTTTCGTCAAGATAAGCAGACCTGAAACCTCCTGTTGGTCTATAATAATTACTTCAAATAAAGAACCAAAATAAGTACCCAAAGGATAAAAAAAATACATATCATCTGTACTGCTGCTTACATCTGGGTGTCGAAAGCAGAAGGTTGTTGTTTTGATACCTGGCTAAACAAACCGAAGACATTTAAATTGGTATTTGCTGATTCTCCACTATGCATGCAACATTTTGGAGTGAGAAAAGACCCGGAGTCAGAATTATGGGGAAAAGTGGCATGTCTTCCTGCATAATGTTGCTTTAGTGAGCTAGCACTTTGAAATCTGGCTCAGCGTTTCGATCTAGTACAAAGCAGGGTTCATTCATCGTCATTCATTTAATTTGCTCTTGTCCTGGATATGCACAAGTGTTTGTCACTGGACATTATGCAACTATTTTGGTAAATATACAGCAAAAACTTCATTTGTGGCGTTACATGCTTTTTGTGAAATTATATATATTTAATTATATTGAATACTAACAATAAAAAAGATTAAAAAAATTAATTAAGAATTGTTCTGATGTACTTCATAAAATAATCTTACATGTACAAATAGAAGAATATCTTATTGAATACCTATTATAAAGCTGTTAGTTATATTTTTGTTTTCATTTCTGGCCCTAATGTGCACTCCTCTACTGGAATCAATTGTCAGAGGTCTTTTCTGAAAATATAAAGTGACATAAAACGATGGACTTTTCCAGAATATGATGCCAGAGAGGATCTTAAGGCATTTCTATCAAATTTTGCAAGTGGTTTTTACTGTTGAATTCTTCCTTTAGCTTTTCGTAAATTTCTTTAAATTGTTGGGCATAATAAGGCCATCCATAAAAAATTGTTGGTTTGCTGTTTACCGACTGACTCATCGCAATTGCCGCGACTCAAATTTTTTTCAGTCACTGTCCATTTAAAAAAATTTTTTATTGGAATTTCTGGAAATTGCTTCTGTGTTCACTTCTGATACGAGACAGAACATTACATGCATCCGGTCGGCAAAAACAAAAAAATGTCGGCTATTCTTTACATCGACATGCATCTCCAACCAAAAAAAAAAAAAACCAACACCTACCTACTCACTTCCGAAATTGTGGGTAGGTCAACAGCAAACCAACATTTAATTAAGAATGGCCTTAGTGCCTCTCGATCCCAACACATATATATTTCAGCAGTGATTATCACTCAATAATCTGAATGATTTTTGTAAGTAATTTCTTTCACTTAACATCCTGAAACTATATTGGTTACTGGTCTGTGGAGAGCCCCCCATCCCCCCCAGAGGGCGGCCGGGGTATAGAAACGTAGAGAGTGTCAGGTCATGTACACACCAATACCTTATTTATATCTATGAAGTTGGTAATTTTTGCATGTTGACCAGAACCAAATGTTTTTTCTATATATCATGTACATGAAAGATCAAAATTAAGCATCTTAATTATATTAATGATAAAACACCTGTATAGATTGGATTTTTTCTGTGTACAGAGTATCCAGGAATTCTGTTTTTCCTTCTATGTGTACACCTTCATCTGTAAATCTGACATTTTCCATCCCATCCTGCAAAATAAATCAACAATGATTTTATCACACTGTGCAACAATAAAAGCAAAATTGTAATGTATTCCTGGTATTTTTTATGTTTATGAAACCAAAGTCAACATTTTGAAACTAAATGTAGGATATTCTGAATTTTAATTTGCAAAAACAAACTAGATAAACACAAACTAACCATGTTGTGTGATAGAAAAGTGTTATTTCAACATAAATACTACTTTACAGGCATATGACTGCGATAATGTTGAATGCTAATAATAGTATACTAAAGGTTTTACCTCTGAGCAATCATTGCACAGTCAGTAAGATGCTTCTGACCTTTGACTTCATCTAACTTTTTAAAATATCTTTATCAGGCAAAAAAAAATTTTTTGCGTTCAACCCCACTCCAACCCCTACAATTTAAGAGGGTTGGTTGATAAGAACTTTTTTATTGCTTGACAAATAAATAAAAATAATTGTGATATCCACCGTTCTCAAACTGAATGTAATAACAATTGTCTGGAGGTCAGTCATTTGAAGAAACAATGCAATTGCGATCAATTTTGTGACTATTATCCCTCATTTTGGCGATGGGCCTTTGAAAAAACAAGTGGCAATGGCCTTTCTGTTGTCCCTGAATTTTCATTATGGAAACAAAAATACTAGGGTCATTCAGAGATTTAAATTTTTTCAAAATGGCAATCAAATCTTTGGATCGGGGGTAAAGGAGCTGTCAGGTGACTGGTAATTTTTTTAAACCTCAGCAATGTTGTTTTCCAAGAAGGAATGCATAGGAATGCATTTAAGGGCAATTCCACCAAAGTTTGGTTCAAACTGGCACAGCATTTTCAAACAAGGAGATTTTTACCTGAATTTAACTTTGGCATGTTAGGGATGCATGCTTAAACTAAATTTTGCTATGGAAGCAATCTTGTTTGGTTGTTGAGCATGCCAAATTGTATTTCAGAAGAGGATCACCCAAAGGACCATTTCATCAAAGTTCCAACTGGATGAGCAGTTTCAGGCAATAAGATTTTTGTGGGTCACCTTATATTTGTTTAGCTATGGTGGCTATCTCAGTTGGTCTGTGAGGATGCTGGATATAATTTTTTTAAGGGACCATCAAAAGCTTAATCAACCAAAGTTTGGTTCCAATTAGCTCAGTTATTTCAGAGAAAAACTAAAATATATATTGTCGAAAAAAGAACTACAAATGCAATTGATGGCAAAAGCCAACATCATTTTTTAAGCCAGGTGAGCTAAAAATGAAAAAAAAAATTATATTTAGTCTCCATTTTGCCATTTACCGCAGATTTGAAAATTATTGCGTGTATTTATCATTGCAATTTGTTCATTTTAGATTATAATGTGAGTTTAATGATCGTGATTTCTTAAAACTTAAAGTGGAATCCTAACCCTGTCACAATTTTTGCAAAAAAACATCACAATAATTTCTGAATTTACAGTATGTAGCACTTCTGAACACAAAAATGGAATATAGAAAAACCATCTTAATGTACATGATGTATTTGTACTGCTTTGTGTAGCTTGCTGTAATATTCATGTTCAAACCATATTATTTTTTTCATGTTTTTTATTTGAACATGTGTCAGAACATTTCTAATATGTGTACAAACCACATTAAAATTGAGGACTCTCAGAATCCACACCAGAAGGGCTAGATTTAGGACTGTAAGTATCATCAACAGCAAAATAAATCCATATAGACATCTTTTTCTCCAACCATATATCCCTACAGGTTGCTGCCGCTCCAGTATGTGGTCCTCATCTCGATCACTATGGGTACTATTCAGGGTTTCTGATCTACTCCTTCCTTTACCCATCGTTAACTTTAGTCACTCAGATCTTCATGATATGATTCTGTAAAAAACAATGATCTACAATGGAAAAATATTAATGACCCAGAGAAAATTCTTATAGTGAATTTTTATGTGTTAAAATATATTTATTTCTAGAAGTAAATAATACATAACATGCATAATGTAAATAACTACGCTCAGTGTATAATCTTCAATAGTGAAGGAATGCTAGAAACTGGAAGAAGAAGGAAGAAGTTTTTGCAAAGGAATTAACACAATGATTAAAGGCAGATAACTTTTCATGCATAAATAAATTAATTATTTAAAATTATCATTCTATACCATTATTGTTTCCTACCATCATTGACCATGGCCATTTATACCATATATAAAATCAGACGTGGTTGTCACTGTGCAATCTATACTACTGCCATTACATACCATGCATAACAGACATTATATATGGTTGCTAGTACATGAACCATGACGATTTCGTACCATATTTAAACAGACATTTAGATGCTTATTTTTTTTTTTAAACCCTGACCATTTCGTACCATATTTAAACAGAAATTTAGATGCTTATTTTTTTTTTATCCCTGACCATTTCGTACCATATTAAAACAGACATTTAGATGCTTATTTTTTTTTATCCCTGACCATTTCGTACCATATTAAAACAGACATTTAGATGCTTATTTTTTTTTTAACCCTAACCATTTCGTACCATATTAAAACAGACATTGTTTAAGCTTGCTATTTCTTACTGGTCAAGATCATTTCAGACTATAATTTCATATAAACCATATTTTTACACTATTTTAAAATTTGATATCATTTTGTTGATACTTCAGTCTTCTTCACTTTAATACTCAGAATATTTAGCTGTTTTACTTTATTCAATCCTATATATATTCATCTATCTCAGGTGAATTTCTTTTCAGGGTTTAAAGATCGTTTGTAAAATAACTAACATGACATTTTGTAATTTTGAAAAACATATTATAAAATGTGAATCAAAATGGACAGCAAAAGTCGCGGCACAGAACGTTACAATTGAGATATAAAGTCAGTAAAAATCTTTCAATTTCAAATAAAGATGTATTAACATGATAAAATTTACTCAAAATAGTTCATTCCCAAAGCCTGTCTTAATATCAATTTCAGTTCTCCATTTGCCGGATATATACAAGAAATCTGCTATGCGCATGCATCGCATGTGTATGAAATGTTTAAACAAACTTACCTGTAAGATATGGATAAAGATAGAATATTTAATGCAGTGAGCAATCAAACCAATATGAAAATTTGATTTAGTATTTGCAAAAATGAACTAAAAGCTAAATTGACAGCTAGAAAAATCACTCACCATGGACAAGCAAAAATAAAAATTGGGATCCCACAGGGAAATTTGCTCGCCAATGGCAAGTGGGCGACCGGTAATTTCAAAAACCTGATGTACTTAATAAATTTAAAAAAAAAAAAAACATTATTACAAACAAATTGTGAAAATTTAAATCAGTTATTGCTGATGAAGATAAGAGGAACATTGGTTGAGTTTTGTTAATCTATGGTTTGAAACAGTACATGTCTCTGGTAGGAAATGGTCTGTACCATTTATATACATTGATATATCTATGATATGAAATGGTAAAAATATTAAATGCCCCTGGTGCAAACTGGTCAGTACCATAAATATAATTTCTATGGTAGGAAACGGTGTATGTCCCTGGTAGGAACTGGTCTGTACCACATCTAATCAAATATCAATGGTACATGTATGAAAGGTATTGGTCTATTGTACAACTCAGGTTTCAAAGGATGGTGCAAAAACAAAAATTTATGGTACAAAATTGACCTACTTCCAATTCACTCTAAATTGCCTCCATGACATTCAACTACATCTATGAGCTATACAAGATTCTAGGTTATGGGAGTAAGACTAAAGCTTTTGTTTATTGCTCCTATAAACAACTTTACCTGTGCAACTGATTAAGAAAATAAATGTCTGTGGATAATTTCACATGCTGTCTCTAATTTGTATGATTTAATTAGGTCTATAGGTAACATTTTATCCTTGAGCTATATGTTATCGTGGTATTAAGCACAGATTGTGACGTCATAAACATTGTAGGTTTAGCACTGGTACAACGAGTTTATATGTTGTAGGACAACATACGATCTGACAATAATAGTCCAATAGCATATAGACTGTAACGTTGTTGTAAATCAGGTGGGGTAAATATGACACATTTGGAAATAGGTAATTTGCAATGGTAAGAACTGGTAATGGTACAAAACAACCAGCATCGGACTATCAATGATTTGAATGGATACAATAAATATTGAATTTGCTCTTTAAACTGTAAGTACTTAACTATTAGTAAAGACAAGCAGTGCCCGAGTACAGTTTGAATGTGATAATAAAATCTATGGGAAATGCTAAATAAAAAAGCTAATTTTCTTCAACATTTTTTGTCAGTTGTATATTCATGCATGGAGTCAAGGTTATCCCTATTTTAACATAAAATTATCTGCAAACACTAGATATTAAAAAAAGAAAAACTTTTCCAGCTGCAGCAACATTTTCATTGCAACATGCATCGTGCATTTTTATTAGTCAAAAGTTTGCATCCAATCAGAATCATTTTGACAAACACGTTGCTGTCATTCTGAGCACCTCAAGATTTATCGTCAACTGAATTGAAGAAGGAAGTAATAATTTTCAAAATGGCTGCGATGTGGACGTTGCTGAAAATATTTCTTACAATATTTTTATTTAGTCTTATTCAGTGTGCACTTTCTGTTCAGAAAAACAAACAGGTAACATGTGTGTTTAATTATATAGTCTTTGCATTTTTACCAATGAAGCCGGAATTCTACTGTATAGTAGACACATCGTCAACCGGTCAAATCGATCGGCATCAAGACATCTTTGGCTCCCGATTCCGACATTCCGAGACCTTAATTATACAAATCGACATCCAGTTTTTTTTCTTTTATTTCGGACTCCATGTTTTCATGTTGGAGTCACCAGTAAATAAATTCCGAAAAGGGGGGACAGTCCTACAACCCACAACCCCAGGTCATGCAGGTTATATCTGCCGCTGCAATCCATAACTTCACATTCGAATATGTATATGGCAATGTTTGCTCTTACTCCCAAATGCTTGGTGCTTAAAAGAAAAGGAGACAATATAAATTTTAATGTCTTGTAGTAGTTTTACGTAATAGGTGGACCTGACTGGCAGTTTCCAGTAATCCCAAGATGCATCTTCCTCTTCTCCCCATGCCTTGCTATGATTGCAGATGCTTTAACAGATGCTCTTCACTATCCAGGCCATTAAGACAGGCACTCCCCTTACTTAGGATTAGTTGTGGTAGTTTGGTAAGATCACTCGCATCAACTCATTTGGTCATCAGCTGTAAATCGTTTATCATGTATATAGTTAATTTTCCATTAAAGCCTATAAGGGTGCCCATGTTTCTCATTTGTAAAAAATGCATAAGAATCAGTACCAGTATTTGGCACATGTTTTTTTGGTTCTCCTTGTTTGGAGGAACTTCAAGGTTTGCATCCAATCACAACCACTGGGTTGACATTGCCTTATCTAAAAAACAGTGGAGCGAGTTTACAGTGGTAGGAGTTTACTATAGGGCGACTTTGAAATGGAACAAGTTTACTTTAGGATGAATTTGCAGTGGAATGAGTTAACTTTTGTGGGATGAGTTTACTTTGGAACGAGTTTGCTATGGAAAGAGTTAACTATAATTTGAGACATTTTATTATTTCTGTCAGCAACTTCTGACTCACAGGATCTGGCGAGATGACCAAGTTGTTCCTTCAGCATCACTATGATCATTGTAAACTTTCTAGTTGATGCCTCTTTCATATTTGTCAGCTTCACTGGCTTGCATACATTATTCAATAATAAATTCTTTATTTAAAAATGGTTATCCAATTTGAACATGTCTTATGTTCATTTCGGCCATCCAAAACATTCAAAATCTACAACATACATACATAAATATAATTAAAACAATAAATCATTTGCATACAGTTAACATTTTCCCACTATCACAGCTATTATCAATTTCATGTATAGTAATATTTTACTCAGTTAATAGTGAATATTGGTATAATGAAAAAATAATTTTGTACTTCATTGTTATAAGGGTCAAATTTTCTAACCTTTACAGGGGTCCACATTAGGTTCCAAAATGTCAATAAGATGTAAGGGATCCAATTCATGAAAGTTTCAGAAAATGCAGTTTCCTAGGACATGTCATGCATGTAGGATATGAAAATTTTAGTTTGTTTTAAATTTTAGTTTAAGTTTTGAAAGTTTTTGCTAGATTTAGACAGATTTTGTAAGTTTGTTTCATAGAGCAGTTTCACAGAATATAGGTATTATGGTTGTTTACTGATTTTTTCGATTGTATTATTATACAATGTTTACAGATTTAATGACAAAATTGGCCTATTGGCTTACATGTATAACATTTTCTCTCATATTACTGTTTCTATAATATTTTCGAGTCCACATTACCATTTTTTCAATTTTCATCATACATACATATGTATATACATGTACTTTTACAACCAAGAACATGTAACCTGGTAAAAGGGAGGAAGGAATAAAGTCATAAAAGACTCTTGTCCTCTCCTAAATTAAGTGAATGTTTAAAGCTCCCTTGTAATATGTTTAAGACACATGTATGAAGTTGGAAATATTTTAACTTTGTTACTCTTTGTCGAGATTTGAAAATGAAATTTCCACTTCTTTTGCAGGAATTGTTAAGTGAGAAGGTACAACAGATGACAGATTGGAACAACAAGAAGTCGGTTATCAAGTTAAATGGTGATAAATTCCGACAGTATGTCAGAACTGCTCCTAGAAACTACTCTGTTATTGTTATGCTGACTGCATTACAACCCCAGAGACAGTGTTCTGTCTGCAAGTAAGTACCAACATGACCAATATCTAAAAACAAATGCAAAGTACCCACTTAAACTAGTTTATCTCTGTCAAATGTTTCATGTGCCTGTCCCAAGTCAGGAATTGCTGTTATAGGTTTGTCTTTGTGTTTATTGTTTTGTTATATTTGCATGTATTTTTTTTTTAAATATTCAGGTAAGAGAAGTATTACTTGATGCATTCGCTATTCTTTATTTTGGGCGATTTAGAGCTTTTCACAAGGAGTGGTATTCCACTCTTGTTGAAGGCCTTGTGCAGACCACTAAATTTGTAAATTCCCTTTGTTTTTTTCGTGGTTGGAGCTCAGTCTCTCTGGAATTTACCCCATATTTTTTTGTTTCATTTATACAGAATAGAAAAGTTGTAACAGTGATCATTCACACAGATAGTGGTATACGTACCATTCTCTTGGCGATATTGCTTTTATTTTTTTCCTTTATACATATCATCCTTATAGCTTCCCTATTTATATGAACATGTAGTTCAGTTGCTTCTGTCATTCTATTAGCAAATTTTATTAGCAAAATAGCTCAAAAGTACTGCAATAACAAGAAAAACAGTGGTACCACAAGCACAGCGAATTTTTGCAGTAACACCCATTTTTGTACTATTAATTCATAATAAATAATAATATAAATCATTTTAAATACAACATTATGTAAGGAAGTTTTCAAGCACATAACTGTGTCCAGCACTTAATTGTGTCTAGCAAAATTTTGTGTCTACACTTACCTTTATATTCATGAATACATTCAATTTTCCCAAGTCAATCTATTGTGGTCTTGTCATTCTGTGCAAGTAAATCACCTAACATTGCTTAAGTTAAGATACATGTATCTATTGTCATATTAAACATGTAAAATATAATCATGATAATGTTTAGTTTGTAAGTTTATGGTGCTATAATTATTTTTTTTTTCCAATCACTAGACAAGCCAATGAAGAGTATGTAATTTTAGCCAATTCCTGGAGGTATTCTCAGCAGTACTCCAACAAGTTGTTCTTTGCCATGGTAGACTATGATGATGGAGCAGATGTATTCTCACAGGTATAATAGATCAGTAACTACATTGTATTTTATTTTTACTGTACACTTGTCTGTTGTTGTGAAAATCAATCCAGTGATAGCCAGGTATACTAGAAACTCATCTTGACAAACCTTGGATATGCTGTTGCTTTTTTAAGGTAGCACATCCAATTTTTGCCCAAAACTTTTTCAGCTACTAGCCCCTTGGGCTATTGGAGTGTATAATTTTACTTGTCTTAACTCAAACATATAGACCAAACAATGTCGAAAATATATAAGTTATAAAATTTTTATGGAATACCAAAACACAAATTTCCCTGACTTTGAAGCTACTAGACTAATTGGTCAAGCAGGATTTGAAACCTACTTGCCAATAATTTTTTTCAATAAACTCTGGCATTGTACTATTTGCTAACGTTGAAGACCACAACAAGATTCTGCCTAGCATTATGGTCAAATACAAAAGCATGGTTCAGTCATTCATTCACAGTGACTTTCTCTTATCTTGAATTATTTTATATGCATGAAATTTTTGCTTTGAGACTTTAAGCAACAATCAATCAGTCAATTATTGTATTTATCATGTTTTTATTAATAACTGTATGAATACACTATTACAGAATATTAATACTTCCTTGTTATTTCAGCTGAAAATGAACACAGCTCCAGTATTTATGCATTTTCCAGAGAAAGGAAAGACTAAAAAAGGAGATACACTTGACATCAACAGGTTAGAACAAAAAAGTACCTAATAATTAACTAAATATATAAAACACTGTATATACAAATTTTATTTTGTTATTTATGGAGAGTCGTGTTTCTCAAAGTATACCAAAGTATTGGTATATATATATTTTTTCAAATAAAGATAACAACAGGGATGTAAATTTGTTTGTGTATGTTAGTATAATATGTATAAAGAAATATGCAAAAAGTATTTGGTCACTGTTGTTTTTAAATATATATTCATATAAAACCACATTTTTGAAAATATTGTAGAGTTGTTTGTCCAATTTCAAAATTTTCAATATTAAACACAAAAATGATGACTTTCGTTGTATTGGTATATTTTGAAATAATTTTCTGATTTACGCATTGAATAAAGCAATAAATTAACCAGAAAATGTATTTTTTGGTGTCATTTTCTCTATATACAAAAGTAAAATTGTGACATCAAAGTTTAACTCTCCGTTTAAATCATCAGTTCTGTGAAACAACAAATTAGAAAATAAAATGTACATAAACAATAAAATTATGAACTATTTTATTTAATAATGTAAAATGTATTAAAATTGGACATAGAATGCCTTCACAATAATTTTTGAAAGAATTATGGTTTTATTTAAAATATACAGTGACCAAATACTTTTTGCATGTCTCTGTGTATATATATATATATACTTCAACCAGATTTTTTCCAGTAAATTCCAGGGGATGTGTCCAAGTCACATCACTGTAACAAGGATCTTACACATTGGATATTTGTTTGTATTTTTTAATTCCAGCAATTTATTCTCTACAGTCTTCATATTTTAACCTGCTAATTTCTTGACAAGAAAATTTGATGGTTTAAGTTATCTTGACTTGAAGAAAATATACTATGTATCAAAGGCTACCATTGTAAGGTGTTGTTTCCCTAATTATTCAATGAAGCTAGCTATTTGCCGCTGTAAATAAAACCTTTATATGATCTTCTGCTGGATTTAAGTATCATTATCCATCAAATCCATTTAAGTTCAAGAAATTGTTTATCCCTTTTTAATAACTTCTTGTGTGGGGTAGATGATAAAGGTATTAGATAAACTTGGTTATAAATTAAAAAAAAACATGTACCACTTAAATTTAAATGGAACTGTCTAAAACAACTAAAAAATTCTTATGAAATCAGTAGATACAACCCAGCAGAATACCGGTAAACAAAAACATATCTTTAAATATTTAAAAACTACTGGTACTATAAATGAAATATTAAGTATGTGTCCATTTTTCTAAGTCGACTCGACCATCATATTTGTTTCATTTATAGAAAAATAATACTTTGATCTTTCATTTTTATTATTTGGCAGGATATGAACAAAGACATAAAAGAAGACAGATTGAATGAAACAATCCTTATTGATTGTAAGATTTACAAATATGCTGACTTGGAATAGTTTTTATGCATTCATATTTATTTTAAGAAACATTTGTCAGTAATGCTGAAATTGGATTTTCATTGTAGAGTTGGGTTTTCAGCAGAAGCTATTGCCAAATGGGTACAAGAGAGAACAGATATACAGGTATGATTAGGGCTATTACATTAAATAAATATTTTTGGTATGTAGAAACAGTGTTACATGATCAACCTTTAGACATCTTGCTTTACTGTGTCTTGACAGGTAATCATTGATTATCTACAATCAAGGTCCAAAAAATACCAATGTAAAAAATGAGAGATATGGATGTGTCATGATTGTCCATGATTCAGCCATCCACCAAATAACAGTAGAATGTAAACTTCCAGAGGTCCCATTACAGCCTACCATAGTGGAAGTAGTAAAACGGCCCTCACAAAAAAATGTGAAACTATTCATAAAACATGATAACCAAACTAGTTTATTGAAAAAATGGTGAACGAATAACAAGAAATGACTATTGAAACAACAACAAATCAAACATGACAAATTGTGGGTTAATATCGGATAACAGATTAAAAATTAATGTGTGCAAAACATTGGTGCTAGGAGTAAAAAATGTTAGTAGCATTTGTCCCTATTTTATATTTAAATTGAGGATTAAGCTATTGTTTTTGGATTTTTTTTATTTCTTGATTCTACTAGGGTAAGTCCAAATTATTATTTAAAAATGGCAGCATTTATTAGGGACAGTCATTAATTAAAAATATATGGTACACCACCTAAAAATTAACCATTACATATTTAAATCTAGCCCTTAAACTAAGGTAATTCTGTAAATATCCATGTGAAAGGATATAGAAATAAAGGATGCAGACAGCATTAAAATCCAAAATGGCAAGTAACAATAAACCACAATGTAAAATGTAAAAACAAGTAAGAATTTTTTAATGTTTTTATGATATTCTTGTTTTTTGTTTCATTTCAGATCAGAATATTCCGTCCACCAAATTATTCTGGAACTTTAGCTCTGGCCTTGCTGTTTGCACTGATTGGTGGGCTGTTGTATCTGAAGAGAAATAATCTAGAATTTGTATACAATAAGACCTTCTGGGGAATAGGAGCATTGGTAAATACAGATATGTTGTGTTATTCATTCTTCTTGCTATGTAGCAGGGTGACACATAGGGATATTTCCATTGTCTGTATCATTGTTGTCGAACTATTCTAATTTGCTACTCCTCCTTTCTTACTCAATAGAATTCAACCAAACTTACACATAACCTTTAATAGCAAGTCTAGGATTGTACTATCTATTTTGTTTTCTTTCCAAATTAATATTTAAATTATAACAGCGTGTTGACTGTGCACATGGATATAAGTAAATATTGTGAACAGTGGGGTAATCATTCTTAATCTGCTACTCCTACTTAACCACTCTACAGAATTCAACTCAACTTACACATAATCTTCAGTAGCAAGTATAGTCTTGCACTATCTTCTTTTAAATCATGAATGAGTGATCTTATAGTTTATAGCCTCAAAGGGAAAAGTTGCATAGCCGACACAACTTTCAAGAAGACAGAATCCAAAATTTGTAAAAAGCCTGTTTTTTGCCTTAGCTCATAAGATGAAGGTTAATCAAGAAAAAGTTTTGTATGCAGATTAATTTTGTAAGTTTGTTTAAAATCAAAATGATGAATGATTTTTTATAATTCTGATAACTATGATACTAAACAGAAAGAGTTCTGCTAAGAAGAAGTTGTCAACAATATAACTTTATTACATGACATCTCAAATACCTAAATGTTGAAGTACAAACTAATAGAACAAGGACACAAGGACTATATTGATTTCAATTAAAACTGTTCTTACTCAAGTAGGAAAGTTTGAAATAACTTAATTACTTGCATAGTAAAAAAAAGACGTTTATAATTACAGAATTTACTCTTCAATTTCAGATCATAATATGTTAATAATTATAGAATTGCCTCTTTGATTTCAGATCATTATATTTGCTATGACATCAGGTCAAATGTGGAACCATATCAGAGGACCCCCAGTCATGCATAAAAATCCACAGACCGGTCAAATTGTAAGTCATTACTAATTTTCTTTTTTTTTTTTTTTTATAAATTTAAAGTTTAAATCTTTAATTGTCTTTGCATGATTTTAAATGAAATTGACATAATTTGGATGAAATTCTTGTCAGCATTTAAATGAAGGAATTATTGTGAGGGAGACATCTTTCAAGACATGACATGATAAACACTGTATATGATTTTTCGGGGTATTTTGTGAAACTACTAACTTACTGTGTTTATTAACTAACATTTTTTGGTGATATTGTGCATGTTTTCATATTTTTACAGAATTATATTCATGGTAGTAGTCAAGGCCAGTTTGTTGCAGAAACTTATATTGTATTTTTATTGAGTATCCTACACACAAACCGGTAATCATCATGATATGCATTGTAGTCCAAGTACTTCATGTCAAACTGTAGAAGGAGAAAGAATATGGGTAAATGTTAGTGGGTAATTTGAATTGTGATAAATACCTGAAATTTCTTTAAGAAATACAAGTTTACCAAGTATTGAAGTTAAACAAATATGGTGAAATTTGATTTGCCCACATCTTACATACAAATTAAGACCAATGGCTGACTTGTTATTATGGAAGAGTTCTGGACTGATCAAGTTAAGATCTCGGATTTGTCAAGCAAAATAAAAAAGAAAAAAATTACCGACCCTAATTTTGAAAAGAATGTCAGAGGAACAACAGGATTTTTTAAGACCCAATCGGCTTCACAAAATATTCTTACTGTGTAAGTCCCTGATGGCGGCAGGGGTATAGAAATAGGCAGTTCTGTTTCTCCACCTGCAGGTAGAACCCCTGCTGAAGGGGTGTCCGTTGGTTGGGAGGGATGTATAAATACTCAACCATTCTGGTAGTAGTCAGGGTAATGAAATATCTATGCCAGGAGGTAGAACACCTGCTAAAGAGGCATGCCTTGGTTGGGCGGGATGTATAAATTCTCAACCTGTCTCCGATGGGAACATTATTGCAGTGCCTCGTGTTGGGAAAATGCCATGCTCTCAGCACGTTAAAGACCCCTTTGCAACAGCTCCTTTTGAGTGGCCGGTAGGTGACCAGTTGCTTAGGCTAACTCCCCAAACAGTCCCAATTTGGCATTCCTGGTCTTCCCTCTTGCAAACCCCTTTATGATTTACTGTTTGATAACTTGTTCTCGTCCTGAATATGCATGAAATATTTGCCGCTGGATTTTAAACAACAATCAATCAATCAATCAACTTACTGTGTAAAGTAATTTATATTTTTCTTGAAAATGTTTCCCACAAACATGACAAAAAAAAGACTATAAACAGGTCAGACTATCATACAATTTTGTAACATTGTTAATAATATGATTATACAAGTTAATCATGTTAATATGAATAAAATAGGAAATGGGAAATAATTTTTACATAAAATTATTTACTTGTACCAGTGATCTCTGATTGTTAATAATATGATTTTCTATGGATATTTATATACAGATTGATTCACAACCACTAAAGCAGACCTTATTAGAATCTGGTATAGTCGTTTTCCTCTGTATCTTTCTAAGTATAAATTGGTTTTCATCTTTTTATTTTTGGCATTGGGGAAATTATCTCACTTTATTTTTATACTTTATTATTTAGTCCAGTTAAAGCAAAAATAACATTTTTTTTATAATTTATTTTAGTTACGTTTAATTAATATTTTTATTATGGTTGTGGACAATGATATTAGCAAATAAATTATTGGAAATGTTTTGTCTTGCATGTGACAACATAGATACATGGCCGCCGTGACGAAACTTAGTTTACCATTGGACCCTATGGGAATTTCACATTTTCATCTTCTCCTCTGAAACCACTGAACAGATTTGAACCAAACTTGGCAGAAATGTTAAGCAGGTGGTCGTTTACCAGATTTGTGAAATTGGTGTCGATCGGAAATTCAACATGGCCACCAGGACAAATTTTGCGTTCTGATTGGTCCAAATTTCAAACATCTTCTTGTCAGAAACTACAAAGTGGATTGAATTGATACTTTGCAGAA
>JAULBM010074210.1:0-10004 GCA_032357055.1 Geukensia granosissima | reverse complement strand
TTGCTTACTTGTTTCCGTCCTGAATATGCATGAAATATTTGCCACTGGACGTTAAACAACAATCAATCAATCAATTAAACGGATATACATTGTACCTGATAATTTATGACAACATAAATCTTTTGTAATGAAGTTTTATAATAGATTTGCTATTAGGATAAGTCCTTTCATTAGTTACACAGAAAAACAAATAGACTCTAAAAAGTTAAACCAATAAAACGTATATTAAACATATATATCAAGTGATAATTGAGAAATAACAACAATCAAATCCATCGATTTTAACTTTCTTACATTATAAAGTAGCATTGTATAAACAACAGGGTCGATAACTCTCCTTGTGGACCAGATATCTTCGAGAGTATTCAGCAGCACTGATGTCAGACCAGTCTTAAATAAAATTTATCAGACATTTTTTTACAGAAATTTGCTGCATTTTCTAAGGCACTGAAAATACAGAAAGGCTGAGAAACGTTTTACACTTAGTAGTTTCCACTACCGGACGATTTGATCGGATTTGAGTACTTGTTTTGCTTTGTCTGGATCTCTGACTTCCTGTGTTGTTTTTCTAATGCTACTAAAGGGAGGTTACTACTTGAAATATACTTATGGTATTTAAAAAGTCACCATATTTATCCAACATAAATAAAGTACTACTTTATGATAGTTTTAATATTAAGGGCAGAAGCTTTCGTCAGCTTCACAGAAAAAAAAAACAAATTGAGGCCACAAACACAAACAGATAAAACAAAATAAAAACATTTATATCTTGACAATAAAGGCTTCCTTTTCACTATTTTCAATTTTCAAACAGCATTCTTTAACCAAAGAATGGTGAGTTTACAAATTTAACTGATAGGCGGAGTAGTTGTTATGCGACAAGCTGATGCAATTATAATCATTATCTCATTTAAAAAACCAGAAACAGTCAATCAGCGCTGTCATTCACCTGCGGGCATTTATTGTTTGTTTTTGTTGAAGATTAAAAATATTTCAAACAAACATGACAAATGAACCAAATTTTTTTAATTCCTATTTCCCGTTATATGCAGATGTTTTACGTTTTACGAGAAACTTGATGTTACTAAGGACATTTTGATTGATGAAAAAATGTTTTTAAATAATTATATCTATAGCATATGAGGAAGAAATCATTGTCTAAAGGACGATGATATTTTAAAGGCTTGTACGCAGGTTAATAATATAGATACTAAAACAATCGAGAATTGTTTATTTTAGTTAAAAATGATATTGTATTCTAATTCTATATTTTTCTTTCACATAGACTAGCATATGAAACGTCACAATTCTGACTCCAATATTTATCTCCAACCAAGGTCATACACCTATGACCTTTTTCTCCATCAGGATTCCATCTTGAGTCTGTTTTGGGAATTCCGACACCATTTACCCATAACCAATGATGCAGGCTATGATGATATCTTGCACCTAACCACACATTTGTGACATCTGAAAAACAATAATGTTCCATTATCATATATCACCATATAATGTGCCACATTATAGGGACCATTTTTAAGTGGTTTGAAATATGTCACGTTCATTAGGTTTTTCTGTGATAAAAGAATAAATATATCAACAAATAGCAGAAACTTCAATTTCAGCATCGGCTTTCAAGATGATTTGTAATTACTACATTTCAATTTCTTCTCTTTTACAGTGATACAATGTATGAAGCTGCAGACCTACATCGTTTATGTAGTTATTGTCTAGCCCATCGAATTTCCTTTTTTCTCCATAGACTTTTTTATATTCCTATGTCTACAACGTTCTGGTCGACAGAGCGGTCTCCAAGGCTCGACCCACAGAGATGACCCAGCGAACACTAAGGGTGCTTTCTAGTTTGGGGCTGCCAGGTTATGATACGGAAAGCCTGGCCGTGGACCATTGTGGGTGAGGTGAGTGGAAAATGCCACACTCCATGCACGTCATAGATCCCTCTGTAGTTTTTCGAAAAAAGGATGGCTAATTTCCCGTTACTACCCATTACTCCCCTTTTCCAGTGGCAGTCAAGAACCGTTGTCTTGTTGCATCCCATCCAATCCCGTTTTCGATATCGATAATTGTTGAACTTTTTCTCGTTCTGAATATGCATGGAATATTTGCCACTGGACGTTAAGCAACCAACAATTAATCAATCTGCAACGTTTCATGATCTTCATCTCTAAATATCAAATGCAAAATACTATAATTTAAATGACGACGTCTTTTTTCAAATAGCCAACTTCCCATTAATATATTCAACATATAAGCCGCTCAAGATGCTATTTAGAGAGCTTGATTTTACAGCGTTGATGTTGTTTTAGAGCATTCTAACATCACAATGATATGTTGTTCAAGAGCTTTTATACATCAGAATAATTTGTTGTTTTTGAGTTTTTATTCATGACAATGATATTCGTAACAGAGTTCGGCTGCTGACACAGACACTCATAATAAAGAATTAATCGCTTTTTGACATTAGAATCTAGTTGCCAGTATAAAATATTTATTCTCAAATGAAGACAGAAATTTTCCTGTAGAGTCACAATTTTGAGGTACAAAAGCGCCACTTTTAATTACAAAGACACTGATTACCGTACCAAGACCAAATTATCCCAAATTTGGGTAGGGATGATTTTTTCCATTTATCTATATTCTTGCTTCCTTACTTACTTTTATCTTTGAAAAAATATATCTTTTAAAATTACCAAATGTTTTAGCAAAATAGGCAGGATTCAGTGTTAACAAAACTAATACGTTTTTTGTATAATTCTAGTGCAAGATATATGTTCGTAGTCGCATCTGCGTTATATAAGTAAAGAATAAAACTATAGTTACCGCAATATTAAAGATTTCACATTTACTTTTTATGCGTTGAAGAAGTTTCACTTAAAGAATTCAAATTATTGCACCAACGAGAAAAAAGTACCAGATCTGTTATGGTTCTTTAAAACCTGGAGTATAAATAATACAAAAACGGAAAAGTCTAGAAAAGCATTGCCCCTAGTAGTTGTCCGTGCTCCCCATATAGAATTACTTGGATTTTAGTGTATCTTTTCCTTTGATTTGATCCTGGAATTCCTATGTTTTGGTTCTAATGCTACTAATTAGAGGTTACTCCTTGAAAGTATATTTAGCATACTGAAATTCTCATATTAATTTAATAGTGATAATTTTGTATTTTATAATGTATAACTTACACTGAAGATCATTTCGAATGAAGTGTACAATTTCTCGGTGTTCGGTTATATTTTCTACCACCGCTAGGGTCATGTTCATTCTCTTGCAAATGTCCTATAGCAATGATAAACATGTTCTTTAACAAAGGTCTTATAGTCTCAACAATACTGATCTATTGAATGAATAAAAAGCCATCTATATAATAAAAATAGGAGATACGGCATGATTGTCCATTAGACAGCCACCCACAAAATGACAGTAGAATTTATTTTCGATTGGGGTTTAACGCCACTTTCAACAATAATTCAGTCATATCGCGGTGGTCAGTTTTACTGGTGGAGGAAGCCGGAGTTCCCGGAGAGAACCACCGACCTTGGACAGGTAACTGACAAACCTTATCACGTCCGATGCGACGCAACCCGTTTTTATATGGTACAAACCCAGGCGCGATCTCACGCCGTATAGGTGAAAGGATACAGTGATCTGTACAGGTAAGTTTAAATCAACTACCTAGACCATTCGGCCACCCACGCCCCAAGTAGAATTTAAACTTATACAGGTCCCATTATGGCCTTCAACAAATATCCTATACACTGTCAGCTTTCAAGCTTTATGCGTCATATGTTTACAAGACATAACAGTTATTTGTTAGTCAAGCTTTGTTTTTTTGCGATAACCATGCATTAATTTTCCTAAGAAATCACCCAATTCATAAACTCCTGCAAATGGTCATTTTCATGTACAAACTATGTAATTTATTCTGAAATGTACAAAGATAGTATGAAAAGGACTAATTATTAACAAATGAAAAGTTTTTGTCCTAATCGAAAACCGATTTTTTTCGGTGGTTTTTTGGTATGCCTTGATCACCTACTGTAAAATGAACTGCCAGTTTTTTATAGTAAACAAAAAGCTAAAAATCCAAACAGAGGAGGAAAAAATCACGATGCAACCTAACAAGTCTTCCGGAAATTGTTCAAAATGCATCTTTAGCACTTTTGAACGATGCAGAGATATTTACACTTGTCTGATTTGCAGGTTTAGGCTATGAAGTTTTAGATGATTTCGCAAGAAGGGGATCGAAGAAAATATTCACCAAATTTTACCACTGATGCAGATGTTGCATCAAATAATTAGACAAGGATAAAAAAATAGGGAATATGATTTTCAATGGAGAGCCATTTAAACATATAAATTACAAACATCTACCTTGTCTAAGGCCTTCAATAAAGGATACAAATGCTAACCCAAAGCCAAGCTGTAAAAGGCTCAAAATGTAAAGTAACAACAATTCGCAAATGATAGTGGACAATGCAAAACAAATACCACATAAACATCCAGAACGACATCAACTGGATTCTTTGTGTAATACAACAAAGCATTAGTACCTTTTCAATTATGATAAACAATGATCCCAGAACCATGTACAGATAACCTCACTGAAACTAATTTGCTCGATAAATTACAAAACAAGGATCATAATTGGTAAGTGGACAGAAATGGTGAACATTTATCTCTACCAGCTCTACAAAAGGAAACAAGATCGCAAGATCGTCACAATTTCCTTGCCATCAGCGCTTTTCTTTTACTGCGGAGATTGTGACGTTTTTTTGTGGGGAATGAGAGTAATTGTTGGTCCGGAAATGACTCCATTTGACATCTGTTACTTAAAAAAACTAAGACATGTTTCATAAAGCCACAATTGTCGATCAAAATACGAAGATATTTTTTTATTTTTTGTTTATTTTGAATTTTGAGCTTAATTTTATCATTTTGACATAGAGTATAATTAATTCTAAAATGTTATCATGTCTACAAAGGATACATTTCACTTTGAGATTTTTCAAAAGAAAACAAAAGAATCTTACATTTGCATGAGTCCATGGATAATAATCATGCATTAGGTAGTAACAACGATGGTTCCATTGAAATTGATAACTCCCTCTGCAACTTTCGGCTGGTAAAAACAATAAATAAAATTCTGTCGTGCACAGTTTGACATTAATTTTCTCAAACATATTACGATTGACGCAATTTTTGTACACTGTTATTAAATAGGATACAATTATTATTTTACCGGTAAGATCCGAACGAACCAAAATTACATTACACAAAAAAAATTAAATAAAATATCTTAATATCGGTATTCTACGTAAAACGTAGAGTCCACAATCCACGGCCATCATTAACCATGGTTGTGGTTGCACATAATTGAATTGATGGACCAAAATCACAATTTTTTTTATATTTATTAATTGGGAAGGCATTCAAATTTGAAAATTACTCGTACAAGAAGAAATATATCGCCCACATTTGCCAACGGTCAGACAGTTCGATTGATAAGGATTTCGTCATGGAAGCACGGTTTACACATTATAAGGACGGCTACATGTTTATTGTTTATGGTTTATGACTGTCAGTCAGTATATTCCATTTGGGTTCCAAATGTTTTATTGAACTCGCAATACTTTTTAAGGCTCGAAATAAAAATTATATAAAGATCTTATATAGTTGCTTTTGGTAAAAACTGCTAAATCATAATAATCTTGTAGATATTGAAAACCATGTGAACGAGTAACTCACATGAAGGGACTTCGAAGATACCAAAGATACAGACAGAAATTGTTAAATCAAAAGATAAACACGACCATGGCCAACAAAAATAAACGAAAGTCAAACATGACACGCACAATAAAACCTAGAATACGAACCCGTTAAACACCAGATTGAGTTCAGATTAACCGATAGGGTTAGCAACACCTACTCCACTAGTGGCACCCGTGGTGTTACTCAGGGGACAAAACCGGTGTATAGTCGCAATCGGTTTTAGTAATAACAGGTATAGGAAAAAATTGTTGTCAAGATAGTGAAAAGATTTCCATTGTCATTTGTGATATGGATATTTGGTATAAATCCAACAAATGATGGCGGAAGAAAAAAATCCAAAGTGATAACTAAAACCCTTGGTTCAGAAAGGTTTAAAACCATATTTTATACAAATATGGTTTATAAGCTTCCCTGATTATAGTGGTGGTAAGTTTTAAGCAATGTAGTATCACCCTTGTTGCGAACATATTTTTTTTTCATTTTACTGACTTTCAGACTTACGTTCATCGAAATTGCCTCTAAGAAGGCGAACCCAAACCATTATAATTTATAAGAAATCGTACTTTTGGTGAATTAATAGCATTTTATGCAGCTCAGCCATTAGTGTGGTGCTTTATTTTCAAATGTTTGAATATGAGATGAAATTTGATATAGATATACATCGTATATTGTCGTAAGATTTGTTTAAAATTTGACAGAAAACAGCCATCTTAAATCCTAATCAGCAGACAGTTCTGAAATTTAGTGGAATTAAAAATCTTTCAATCATTTATTGCATAACATTTGTAACAATGGCCTCACACTAAATGAAATATAAGTTTTGCCTATATTCCATTGAATATGTTTCACTGAACTAAGTCTCTCCTGTTTTGGCTATTATTTTTTAAAGAAGACACGAAATCTAAAAATGAAATTTAGAATGAGATTTAACTTTGTTACCGGCAATAGAATTTGATGTTTGAAGTTTCACGGTTGTTGTTTTTCCTGTGCTGATGTGAAAAATGCTGATTTTTGTGGATAAAATTGAAGTTCCGATTACCTCTAAATTCTTGCATTTCTGGTACCGCCAAGCTTTTTTTTCTGACATTACGTATCAATTTATCTCAAAAGATAATAAATCTGTCAAAACATTAACATTTTCCAAAATTAACAAATTCTGCAGGCAAAAATAGTTATAATGGGAACGACCAAATTTCCAAAATTTTTATATGAGTGGAGAAAACCTAGGACTATGTATAAAAATTTCGAAATATAAAGAAGTTACCGGCACTTTTTCTCTGTAGCGTTATATAACAATTATGAAGATTTCTCCAAATGATTTTTCTAAATGTAATAAAAAGTGAGAAACTCAGCTCAGTGAAACATACAATAATAGATGTCAAAATATATTTTTACGATACTAATACTTGCTTTTTGGTTTCGATGTGGTATGTATTGTTGCAATAGACTTTGTTGTAACTATTGTACTAACAGTTGTTATCTTATATTTGTTGCAAAGGTCACTCGAACAGCATGTATGTCGATAGCCCCTTCTTTTGTCACGCATATAGCGCTTTCTTTTACCAAAGATTACTTGACCCATGCAGTACTAGAAATAAAAAGTAGTATACCTATTCGTTTGTTGGTGAAAAATTTTAGGATAGCAATGAGTAAATACATCTTTTAAAAAATCCTTCTATCTTAAATATTTGTTTTTTGATCAATATAAAGCTGGTTAGAGAATAAAAAAGTTTTTTAATAAACTTTTTTTTAAAAAGTAAATTAAATAATACGAAACTAGCTTTTGTATACAAAAGATATCTTATTTTGTTTTAAAAAGCATGATTAATTGGCATTTGATCAATTGATTACGAATTATAAACTTTACAGACTGTATATACAGACTATACAGAGGTAAATATTCCTACATGTTCCAGACAAGAGCATATCGGTGTGATAGAAATGAACGAATCTGTTTTTCCTTATCAACAGACCAATAGCTAGACCGGAAATTACATGCTGACAGGTAAACTTCCAAAGAACTTTTAAATCGAAACAAAAGCATCATTGTGTTGCCTCTAAGTGCTGTAAACATGGCGAAATGCATCAAATCAAATTTGAGTATGTTTAAATTTTGGGGCCAAAAAAAGGTGTCCTTAATAAGACAATAATTCTGCTCGCATCCTATTATTGCGTATATTGTGGGCAATTTAGTCCAAAGCAGGTCAATGAAAAACATATAAAAACTAATATTCCTAACAAATAGCAAACATATAATAGACAAACGCAAATGGTTAAAGCGTCAAACAAACAAAATTAGTTCTGATAACTACAAAATATACAATTGTTTACCTGTGGTTCTACACATCCTAATTTGTAAGCAGCAAGGAAATAGTTGTTAATGATCTCTTGGGTTAAACACATCTGCAAATTAAAACAATAAAACGTTAGTTATAAAAAAAGATAAACTTGATAGAGCATGTATATGAAATTAAAATTGATGCGAAAATTTGTGGGGATGATGTAAAAAGTGCAATTCATTATTTGATTCCAAGTTTTCAAGTTAACTGTTTCCAACCAAATTTTCGTTGAATTCCCACAGCGTGGTTAGTTGACATTACAGAGTTATTTAACTCTCAATATTCAGTATAACTAAATGTCTATACAATGTCTAACCCTTAAATATACCTTATTTACGTATATCACTATAAATATCCTTAAGATAAGATTTTATTTTGGTTAGATATGGGAGTTATTGAGAAAAACTTGTTTGAAGGAGAAAAAGAGGCCCAAATATATGCCTTGAAAATTAGATTCCAAAATTCATGTAAGCAACATGAAAATTCATTATGGTTACTGGTTTACCCAGCGGACAAGATTTGTTTTGCTGTTCGACAAACATATAAGAAATGACGTCAAAATTGCGTCTTTTTTAGACGATTTTTAAAATAGATTGGAGTATAACTTATGACGCCATTTCGCTAACATCATTAAGACGTCATTTTAAAAATCAATTTATGACATCAGCACGTCTTTGCCACGTATTTTTGAATACGTCTGTTTGAAGTACGATTATGTACAAACTTGTTATGACAAACTTTGACGTTTTGGTGAAAGGTATTTGACGTTCAATTTCCTACATTTTTGCAATGCCCGTTTTGTGACACCTGATTGGTCCGAATTTCAAGAATTCAAGTTTATTCTTGATGAAAAAAAACAGTCCACAACAGTGCAACATCACCAGATCAATTCTTAAAGACTTCAAATAAAATAATTTTTCTATTCTTGTTACTATTTAGCTGCATTCCAAGTTGTTAAAAGCATGTTGCACCCAGCAAATGGTTAGTGTTAACATATCAGTATAAAATGAGAGCATAAACAATACATCGGCGTTATAAAAAAATAAAATTATGAGGTACACAAATGTACAATTATTGCAACATCATTAACAAGCAGTTACAAGGTCAGAATTACCTTGCAAATGAATATTATGGTAAATTATTATTGCCAAGTCATTGAGCCTAGTTCTTTTAAAAAGGAATTAATACAGCCCTGAAATACTTCGTGGACCATTATTTAACAACGTAATTGTTGTATTCTGGTTCTGTTACTTTAATTGAGTTTTTGCATATACATTTATGTTGACATGCAATGTTGCCACCATTAACCAACCACAACGCCAAAGTAAAGTCATAATATAACGATTCAAACGACATTAAGAAAATATCTAAAAGACGCTATAAGGATGTAAATATAACGTTTATCAGACGCAGATATCTGCTGAGAAAAATGAGTTAAATTTAAATTTATTGTGGCATTTTACCAATGAAAACATGCATCTGTCATATATCAGTTCCAAACGCTGGTAAGACATAAAAAGCACGTCGTAAGAACATCCTAACTTAATTGAGTGACATCACGACCGATAACCAACGAAAAAGTTACGTCATCCCGACGTCATATGACTTATTTGTTTGACAAAGTATCTCGTAAGGATCATTAAATTAGTGAATGTGTATTTATTTTTATATCGTTGTTTATAGCGAAATATACAATCATCGGTCAGTTTTGTCTTCTTTTGGAATTGCAACTATAAAGGAGGAATTCGATCATCCTTTACTTTACTGGATTCCAAAGCTTCACAAGTGTCCTTACAAACAACGTTACATTGCAGGGTCTGCCAATTGCACCACAAAACCTCTTTCCAAGTTACTGACAGTAATTCTATCAGCAGT
>JAULBM010074199.1:0-10004 GCA_032357055.1 Geukensia granosissima | reverse complement strand
CTTCCTCTAGTGTCAATTTCAAGATGAAGGTCAAGATAAGAAGCTGACTTGACAGTGTCTGTAGTATCTTTAATTTCTTAATTTTAAGGTGTACCTTTTGTGAGTTCTGCTTGCAGTATGTTTTTTTTAATGTTAATGCTTGTGGCATTGATCGATATCAACTGTGTCTGTACATTCTGTTCATCAGTGACCCATGCATATGTCTTTACCAACCTTGTATACACATTTGATTATATCTTTTCAAATAAAGAGAACAAGCAATCATTTGATTTCACCGTTAAAATTACCATTTTGAAGGGACCTTGCATTAGGGCATTTTTGTTTGTGTTGTTTGTTTAATAATGCTGAATTCACAAAGAGTTTATAATATTGTCATTAAAGGGAAGTAAAAGCTCGTCATGAAGAGACCAAAGATGAAGATGAAGATGTTGCTAAAGAACGTACCAGAGTATTGGCAGGGGGAGCCTCTGATGAGATATTGATGATACAGAATTTGACAAAGGTAAATGAAAACATAATCAGAAAGAGAAAAAATATTAAGAAATAGAGTTAAATGAACAATTGAAAAAAAAATTTCTTGTTTATTTTTAGTTACTGTGTCTATATTTTAATGTTTTTTTGATTTTTTATTTTCATATTGGAAATAAATACTACTGTCAGCGCAGCTCACTTTGGAAATTGCCTTTTTATAATTTTGAAGATTTTAAAATGTGTTGAAGATGGCATACTTTTTACTGAAAATGTATCTAGGTATGTTGTCATTTTAAGTGCAAAATATTTTCTTCTTCCCTAAGAGATTTTTCTACTATTGATGAAAAAGTTGTTTGAATGGGAAAAGTTCTATAGTAAATTTTTGGTGCATTAAAAATCAAATTTCCTTAATAATGATTTTATTACCATATATATGGTGTTAAACTGTGAATTATATTTATCTAATCATAAAACAACCAAAAATTTGAACTTGTAATATGAAAGGGGCTATTAATAGCCTATTTAAGAAAACCTGCCAAAGTGGGTTGTCTCCCGTCTCCTTGCAAAATCCTGTAGACAATGCAACTTGCCAGATTTGAAGAAACTATTGAATAAATTTGCTGTGAGTTCGCACCTGACTTTGTACCACATTAAAAAATGTTATGTTTCACTGGCAAAGCATGTGATAAGATTTGTAAGTTACCTGACCAAGGTCGGTGGTTCTCTTCAGATACTCTGGCTTCCTCCACCAGTAAAACCACTGCCATGATTTAACTGAATTATTGTTGAGAGTGGGGTTAAATACCAACCAAACAAACAAGCAAATTGCTCGTAATATTGGTAAACATGAAGGTAGAAGTGGGGTGTTTATGTGTTCCTCTTGTAGGCTTTCAAACTGTAGTAGTAAAGCAAAACAGACAAGATTATATTTTGTTTGTCTAGGTGCACCCTAGGGATATCAGACTTATCTGTCATATAATTTATCACATGTTGTATAACATAAAGTTGTGGAATATATTTTAATTTTAAGGTTTCCACTGGATTTGGCTTCCTATTTTCATTCGTTTTAAATAAGACCACTTCTACTGTGCTTGAAATTTGTCCTTCCAATGTTTCATTTCTTGTTCGGCTGATGAGCAGTTCCTCCTTCAAACAAATGAACAACATAATTTCACAATATACATGTATACACAGCATTGTTAAACATGTATCTGTTTTAGGTTTACATATTACCTTGCAGTAAAGGAAAACACACAGCAGTTGATCGTGTATGTCTGGGTGTTCCCCAGGGACAATGTTTTGGATTACTAGGTGTGAATGGCGCTGGGAAAACCACCATGTTTAAAATGTTAACTGGTGCTCTTAATGTCACAGAAGGAAATGCATACATCAAAGGAGAAAGGTAACATTAATGGGAGGTGTACCTCAGGGGATATCCCATGTTATAATAGGCCTATAGATTTTAAGGGAAAACAGTTTTAGTAGATAAAAATTTAGTAAAAATTATTTACCCATTGGTAATCAATAACAATTTTTGGCCATCATCAACGTTGACATTTCGGTTCTCAATCTGGATTATACAGTTTTATTTACACAAACCTGGTAAACCTAGTATCTGTTTGCAGACAGGCCTGATATTCTTGTCAAGTTATATTTTCGTATTGTTTTTAGATCATGAACACATGTGGATTATTTTATGAAGATTGCACTTTAATTTGTTAGAGGGGGATAATTTCTTGTTACCTATTCTACTGTTAAATATGCAGTGTGCCATTTCAATTTGATTGATTTTAAGTACATGTATTTAATATTTTCGACAAATATTCCTTCATATCCATTACAAGTGCATACTAATATTTAATGAATGAACCCTGATTTGTTCAAGACAAACTGGGATTTAAACGTGTTAGCTTGCAAAGTAAAAGTTTACCAGAAGTCATGTTACACTGCCTGGACACTTTGTTCTCACTCCATTCCAAACAGTCTTTCCTCTTGCTCCTTAATGCCTCCAAGATAGATAACAGAGAAGCAGCACATATCAGTTTTAATGTCTTTTGATTAACTTGGTCAGAGATCAAACCACTACAACTACACCACTGAGGCATTAGTGATTTTGGTATTGTTGTGTTGTCCTTACACGTTATGTTAGTGTTGATATTTAAGTGCTTGTATTTATAAAAAAAAACATGGAAAAGGGAATACTTCCTTGAGAATAAATTAATATTTTAATTTTATTTTCTATTAAGAGTGTCAAATTATGCCATATTTTTTGCATGATAGTGGAAGATATAATTTCCCCAAAAATCACTGTAACAATTACACAAGGGAGATAACTTTTAATTTAACAATAAAACCTTTGTTAACGTTTTCAGTAATAAATATCTCTGACTGTTCTTTTGTATGTGCATGGAAAACATCAAAGAGTGTTTTTTTATGTCCAAGAAAAACAGCATGAATCAGTTGGACAGGTACTGAAAATTAATGATATATTTACAGTATAAAATGCCACAAGTTACAGCGAGACATTGGATATTGTCCCCAGTATGATGCTGTTGATCCTCTGTTAACTGGTAGAGAAGTATTAAAGTTTTATGCCAGACTTAGAGGTATACCAGAAAAAGATGTCACAGAGGTAAGAATGCTATACCAAGTCTGTAATATTTACAATTCTAAATCAGCTTGCTTTATATGGAATTTTGCCCATTGTTAAGGCCAGAAAGTTTCCTTTAGATGTGAATTCATTTGTAATTAGGAGTTAAATGGATTGCAGTGTGATTTGCTGTCATCCAACATCTTGGATATCTGTATTTTTAACTGTCAATTATGGTAATTTGCACTTAAATTTTGAGCAAGTTAAGAAAATTTTTGTCAGTTTGGAAAGTAATCAGAGCACTTTTGTAAAGAAATTTGATGATACACATGAATATCTATCCATTTACTCAATCTGAAAACCGTTTTTACAACTGCCAAATTAATCCCAGTCATTTATGTACATTGCAGTCTCAGATTGAGATATAGTCAAGGGTGCAGGCGACCATGTTATGAGTGGTCATAACTTACATACATAATACAGGACTTATGAGATAAAGTTTTTTTTTGTAAAACATTTGCCAGATGTTTGAAAATTTTATTTTATGTGCAAGAGAATTTTTTTCAGCAAGATTACAAAACAGGTGTAAGTTCTGTGGTCAAGAAGAACCTTATCTACCTAAATATCTATACCACAACTCATACAGTCTACATGATTCAGCCTATTGTAAATCGACATGTCTGTACTTCAGCTAATATTTATGTCTATAATTTGATTTTTTTTAATTATAGGTAGCTAATTGGGGATTAAAGAAATTAGGACTGGTACAATATGCAGATAAAGTGTGTGGTTGTTACTCTGGAGGAAACAGGAGAAAATTGTCAACATCAGTATCTCTCATAGCTAATCCTTCACTTATATTTCTAGTATGTATAATTTCTCTCATAGCTAATCCTTCACTTATATTTCTAGTATGTATAATTTCTCTCATAGCTAATCCTTCACTTATTATACCCCCTGCAAACATAGTTTGGGGGTATATAGGAATCACCCTGTCTGTCTGTATGTCCGTCTGTCTGTCCACATAGCTTGTAAGCGCATCTCCTCCTACACCACTCAACGGATTTCATTGAAACTTTACATGAAGCTTAGACACAATGTGTAGATTTGCATATGGGAAGATCATTCATCATGCTTAATTCCAAGGGCAGATAATTCAACTTAAGTGATAGTGAAGCGGGGGGTATCCTTTGTGAGTTTTGCTCATAGTATGATTTGTTTTTGACAGGTAGGGTATACTTCGGCTTCTTTAGTCATCTTAACAATGATTTCTTGGGGTTAGTATTATAGACTATTGACATATTAGCATTAAGATATCAAAAATTTCAATTTTGTACATTATTGGTTAAATTGTATTAAATTCTTGTTTTGTGAGGTTTTAGTTTTGCTATCTTTTCTGATTGTACCAGTGGCTACAAAACATCCAGTTGTATGATTTTTATTTGATAAGTGATACATTTTACAAAGGTGAACTTCATTCAGCATCAAAAAGGGAACACAAAGCAAAATAATCAAATTTTGAGGATTTTTTGTTCTGAGCCTCTTAAGGGGGATGGTTCTAAGGAATTTGACTTGGATGTGGTTTATGTAAAAAAATGGCAGAGCCATAGCAGATGTTCTGTCACAAGAGTTGAAACTTAAGGCCACCACTGCCAGAATTTCCATTTTTTTTAAGGGTTTATTTTTTTGGGGGAACTACAATCCTTGTATCATGTTGTAGATTTCACTTTCCTTCCTGCTTATTCACCAGTCTTTGGTTTTGATCCAACAAAATGAAAATTAAGCCAATCCCTTCAGAAATTTGTACTTTGTTTGTGCTAAAAACTGTTATGATATTGATTTATTTTACAGATGATTTTGTATCAGCAGTCTATAAGATGTGCATTATGTCAGGACAAGTTAAAAAGCAACACAGTTTTACCATGTAGTCATAGAGTTTTATGTGATACATGTACGTCCAAAGCAGTGAACTGTCCAGTATGTCACTCACAGATACCAAGGTCATTAAATGTTGGTGGATACAGGTTGTAATATAGGTGTGTCTAGGATCTTCAAATTGATGTTAGATATTGGAAATTGTATCTCTTCAATTTATTGGCAATTGTGATTTGTTTTCTAAGACAGAAGTCTGTACTGCAAATAGTAATGGCAGGGATGATTTTTTGTCGATTTCAATTTGTATTAAGATTCTCTAGGTTGTTGATCCAATGAAGAAACCAAGTCAGAAGAACTAATATGAAACTTGTTAGTTGTGACATATGAAAGTTACTTTAATTCTTGTCAGAAATCATTTAGTTTTTGAGGAAATATTTTTAAACGAAATTCAAAAATTTACAATAGATAAGTTTTTTTTAAAGTTTCAGATACGATGGATTGTATTGTTAGACGAACAAACAGAGGTTTAGTTCTTTTAGTTAAGTTTTATATAATTTGTAGGTTTTCTTTATAGATTGAAAGTACTAAACAAATGTAAGAAAATATTATTCCATCAGTCCAATGTTTATTGTAGTAAAACTTTGTTATAACAAACACTGAGGAGGGAACAACACACTTAAGAACAAATATTTATTTGACAATAACTGTATTATAGGGTTATTGCACGAATATTGTCCCAAGTAGAATATAACATTGCATGAGTTTGCAAGTGCAATTAATATTCTTCAAGGGATAATATTCATCAGTATTCATGCAATAACCCTTTTATTATATGGCAAAACCGTTAAAATGCTAAAAACATCCATTTCAATATCAATGACTGTCACTTTCAGAGCAATATTGCACTGAGTTCAATATCATGTGGTATACCATGCCAATGTTTGATTATGTTCTATGTGGAACATAATGTTGCTTTACAATAATGTACATTATAATAGCAACAAAATAGAACATTTCTTCAGTTGAATAGTTAGAGCGAAGCTAAGTGACAGTACAAGTGTGTGGTATTTTCTCTTCTGGCTTCAGTCTCAGATTGAGATTTTACTTGATTCATCACATACGGCATTTCCTATCACATGCTTGATGACCTTTGAGTTGAAGAATCATTAGGTGAGATGTTTTATGAAAGTTGTTTACAGACTTATTGAGTGTGTAGTATTTGCCCCTCAATACTTGTTACAAGTAAGTTTTACTGATTAACGTGCCATTCTTTAAGTTACTTCTTTACTATATGAAATTGAATCAAAAGAAAACAATTTAGTGCTAATATATTGATCTTGTTGTTTTACAGTTAAGTAAAAATATTTTGTTAAGTTTGTTCAGAGTTGTACACAAGTTACTTTAGATAGCAACAGTTTACTTATTGTTGAATACATAGTTTCATTTTCTGTTTGTTTTTTTTTTTCACTATAATATAAGCATAAAGAAATATGCATTCTGTTTTGTAAACATTTTTTGTGCTCACTCTAATTTGAAACACTAATTGACCTGTATATATTGTTTTCATTCCATGTATTTCAATTTTTTCATAGTTTTCTATAAATTTTAAGGTTACTGGTACATGTTATTCAAAACACTGAAAAAATTTAAACTACACTGCAATATAATTTTGTTTCTGGAACTGTCCAATAATTCTTTGGTGGAATTTTCTTATTTTAATTTTATTTAGAAGCTGTGCAGGTATAAAAACAAATGCAAGAATGGAGATATTTATTATTTTGTTTTGTCCAAGAGTGCCTTCATGTAAATCAAACTAAAAAATCAGGGAAATTTTGTGAAGTTGAAGATGTGAGGCACATGCTTTAAAATGTTTCAGTACATCAGATTTTTTTTTATAAATATCTACAACAATTTTCTTCAAATAATTAATTTCCTAAAGGTACATGTAAAGAAAATCCTGTTTGACAAGAAAACATTTGTTTTAATGTTTAACCATCAATGTAAAACATACTGAGAACCCTATCTTGCTTTTTTCTCTGGATTCCCCACCATGTGTGTTTTAATTTTAGTTTAAATTTGGATAGATTTCACTTGTCTTCAAGATTGGGTTCTCAAATGTTTTCAAATTGAAATAGTAGCCATTCAACAGATGTACCTTTAAAATTACTTGCATTTGTTGTATTTGAGAATTAGAGTCTATTTTTATATTAATGATGTACATTTTGTAGAAAAATTACAGTCTGAACAAGTTATGGTGTTCAAGATATACTTACCATCTTAAATACATAAACTAATCCACTATTACCAAAAAGAAATTAAGCTTTTATTGAGTAACTGGGATTTTCTTTTAATTGATTGAATTGTCAACTAGATTGTTATTTTCTTAGATGTGCAATTTTGTTCATGTTGTAAATTATCCATATCATTTATGTAGCTATATTTATGGAACATCAAACTAAACTGTAATGTAGTGTGAAACTTGTGACATTCAATAGAAACATATTCTCAAGTCATTTTGGCATGTAACACATTTGTTTATGGTAGCTTCAATCATAATTTTGCTAATTTTGGTGTATCATGGAAAAGGGAATAAGGTACACTCTGTTATTGTATTTTGTCCCTGTTCAGTCAATTTTGTAGTTTGTACCAATATAGAATGTGCCATTTGGTTTAAAATTTTCTATTACATCAATGTTTGCTTCACAAACATGTTAGAATTGAATTTAAACTGAAGTATTGTTTAAATTAGCTTTGGATAATTGGAAAACATCATAATTGTAATTTTATGTATAAAAAAATTATATAGATATTTCCCTCATTTTGTGTTGTGAATATTTATAATTTTGCTTTCATGATTTTAAAGAACTTATTTTGGAAGAGTAGAAGTTGTGAAACTGTTTCCACACAAGTTTTCATAGTTATTTTGTTTATTTTCCAGTAAATCAGTATAAAATGACAATCATTGAAAAGCATTTTAAAAACATAAAATTACAGCATCAAATTGGCAGATTTGTAAGACAAAATAAGTGGCTTCACCTTATGAGGTCCTAACTTAAAATTAAGGTTCACTTCAAGCGTTATTGTCATATTTACCATAATAAGTACCTAGTGTTCTATAGTTAACAGAGTTTTAAAAAAGGAAAATAAGTTGTGTGTGGCACAATGCATAGCAGTGCTTAGCCATTATGAATGTAAAATAGAGACAGGTGTGTTATTATGGTGAATATGGTTTAACCTTTTCTAGAACTGTGACTCTAACTGTTTTCTGAATTGACCTGTTTACATTTGACAAATGCAGGATAAGTTAAAAAGATGTTCTTTGGGCATGTCATTTGCAGTTCAAAAAGTATGTAAGATAAACACCAGATAAGCTTGGAAAGTAAACCACTGAATACTTAGCAGAAATAAACTAAATGACAATTATAAGAACTTTCTAAAAATAGATAATATTTATTTATACACTGGCATGTACACTTCTTCACTGCTGTATTGCATATTGAACCCAGACAAATTCATTTTTTAAGTAGCCATTCAACTCTCAATGCAGATTTATCTTCTCTTTCTGATGTTTAACATATTACACAACAAGACATGGATAATGACCTTTTTGAAATCCACTGAAAACATGTAAATCATAATAAATTGCCATCTTGATACACCATTAGACACTAATACATGCATTTTGTAGAAAGTGCTAATTGTAATAGTATAGTCCAGTTTTTAGATACACATTTTCTGTATTATACATTAAAAGCTAAAAAATTTGGTCATATATATATAAATACAAGTTGTAGTGATAATTCTTTTAAGGTATGCGATTACCAGTTGCTGTGTTAATTTCTACCAATATTCATTTATATATTTGTATTTTTGACTCCTTGTTTCTCATTGATCACTTTCTTCCTAATACAAAATTATTAATAAATAACAGGTGAAGATCTCTCACAATTTATTATGCTATTGTAAAAATGAACATTTTGTAATGATGCAGTTTTAAGGTTTTTTTTTTTAATTGTGGGAGAGAGAACGAGAAGTGAGAAAAAAAAGGGTGATCATGATGGATTTATAGGAAAGGGTTGCTGGCAATTCTTACTTGTAAAAAAGTCCATTTGTGAGGGTGTTTGAAAACGTGTATTATTGATTTATGTAATTTACAGTTCTAAGTGCTATATGTTGAAAATAATTATAAGTGCTCTTCTCTTTATACCAATACACACAAATTAAAAGGTAAGAAATGAGAAAATGTAATCTAATAGCTGTGACTGCAGTAAATTATGCTCTCCAGATTTGTTTAAATTCACCTTTGCAAAATATCATTACATATATGCAGCCTTTCACTGATTTATTGACAATACCTTAACAATATTTTCTAGAAAGGGAATTATTTAAGTTATTAACCCGAACATTGAAAAAAAAAAAGATTTTAATTATTCCGCCTCTTTCTTGTGAAAATTTTGGTATGTGGTATTAACAGCACAGTTGCAATATTTAAAGTAGCTACTTTTTATATTTGAATTAAAGCAATGTTTTCAGACCAGTCACTCACATTAGGTTTGTTAAAGGACCACTGTACATTAACAGTTCACAACTGACATTATTTGTATTACTAGATCAAACAGATTGTTGAAGTGATGTAAATTATCTTAATTAAAAAATAAGTACTCTTCATTGAGTATCATTTTGTATTCCGTTTTTGTTTTCTTTTGCACAATATTTGATCTGACTGAACTTGACCAACAAAAACATGGACTTGATGAACAACAATTCCAATGGAATATTTTGTAACATTGGATTTGATTAGCCTACTTCTATGTCAAAATTTACAATCTTTCTATGGTAATAGCTTTCCTCTTCTTGCTAAGTGCTGTGTGGAGGCATTAATATGTTTTCCCCCAAGCTTGAGATGTATGATCTATAGTTTTTGTGTCGCCTGCTGCTAGAGCAGGGCGACATATAGGGATCACTTCTGTCGTCTGTGTCCATGTCGTCTGGTGTCGTCCGCATCACACTTTCCCTAATCCACTACTCCTCTTTAACCTCTTGACAGAATTTGATGAATCTTTAACAG
>JAULBM010074188.1:0-10004 GCA_032357055.1 Geukensia granosissima | reverse complement strand
TCGTGCCGACAGTTACCTACTTCCACGTGCCTACTTCATATGACTTTAATCAGTAAATCTTCCTTTAATCACTTAATCGTGTGTCCCAAACACCTTCCCTGATCACTAATTATGTGTTTATTGTTTTCTAATCAACATCATTGCGATAACACCATCTGTTAATTACGATTTGCCTGTCAGGTGTCATTATCCAGGTACAGGAAACATCAATATGCTAATTAGCGACAATGACCTTTACGATAACATTCGTAATTCTCGGATTTTTACTTCGCTTCAATGTAAAAATCCCACTTCCGAAATTTTTGTTGTTGAAATTTTTCCAAAGCGGAAGATTTGAAAATCTGACGGAAGGAACGGAAGACAGCTCTGAAAACTGAGTTTTTTGTCTTCCGCCGGAAGAATCACATGTATGATTGATTATGGTTTAAACTCTTAATTTTGATTGCTAAATTCTATTATGTGTATTATGTATATATATTTTTACAAAGAAAATTTTTTATTTGTTTTTTAACAAACTGCAATCATTTTGATCTACTTTGCATGAAAAATTTCTTAATCATGCAGGGATGATTTTCTTTCCTTTTAAAATTGAAATCTTTTTTTTGTAGGGGAGATAATCCTGTATTGTTTATTTTTCATACAAATTTTGGCTTCTGGTTATGCTGGCAAAATCATGTCTAATCGTGATAAAAAACTGGAAGCAAATCTCTTTTTTACTTTAAATTTCAAGAATTAACAATAATTATTTGATATACATGTAATAAGGTTTATGAAATACATAGGGAAAACTTATGTTACCATGTACTTTTTGTACATATCTGTATTTTCAGGCAATTTTTAGATGAAATAAACTTTTTAATCAAATAGTTTGTATAAAACAAATAGATGACATATTTTGGTTTATTGTGCATAATGCCATTTTGCACATTTTTGCAACTTTTTTGTCAGTGCGGAGTGAAAGTTAATTTTTGATTTTTTTCTGTGTGTGTTTTTCTTTTTACACAAACTTTAAGCTTTGTAGTTTCCTCTCGTTATTGTTGTGAATGTACACATTAGAACTGTTGTATTGTCAGAGGATACTGGGTATCCCTTTATTGGTTATGGTTTCATTTGGGTTCTCTTTTTGAAATGTACTTAAGTGTTTTTAGTTTCCACTTTAATGAATGCCGTATTATGCACTCTTGGTACTGGATTTTTAACTCATGTGTTGGTTATCTTGTTTGTCTTGTGTAAAAACTTTGAATGTGCCATATAGGGATACGTCCCCTAAAGTAAATGAAGACCCGATTAATTGATTTAAAATTTGGTATTCAGTCCCATATAGATGGGATATACATTGTCAGCCATTTTTGGTTGCTGTTTGATATAAACTTTCTGGTTCCTATGACTTAACTATTTTTATGAGAGATGTATACCTAGCATGACAATAATTTCTCTAACACCATAATGCGTTGAACTTCAGGTTTTGGTCAGTTTTTCTAATCAACAATTTTTAATTTTTTAACTAATATCTATCCCACGATTGATATGAAGCAATTAGAATTTTCATATACAAAATGTGGATTGATCTAAATTATGGAAATGTTTATTTATTTATAATCAGATCCAGCCCAAAGCAATAATCCTAATATCAGAAATCAGGAACACACCAGAACAAAAGAAGACGATGATACTTTGGTTGTACGACGGGTAAGTCCCTGTTTCATTTTACATTATTGCTAATAATTGTCTCCCTTTATTGATGTTGTAATTATTAACCATAAAATAATCCCTCATTTACAGATCTAGCAGCTCTCCTAATTTGGGCTGACCTAATAAGATAGGTCATTCATAACATATTACTACTATTTTTTGTTTCTTTATGGTGTTAGCTGTGTCTGTTTGAATTACAGAAAAAGTTGCAGTCTTTTGCTGAGAAAGATAAGACATTTTTGGAATGAAACCTGTCATAGGGCTAAAAATTATGCTAAAATTACACTGGGAAGAGGAAGAAGCAGGAAAATTTTATGATCGTAAAAAAATGTTCCTTATGCACCTGTGACTGGATTACACTTAAGTTCTATTGAGACAAGATTTTCTCAGTTATTGTAATATCCATTCAAGTTCTTAAAATGTTCTGATGATTTTTGTATTTTTTTCCCACCTAAGCAGCAGAGCCTTTATATATTTAGCTGTATTAAAGAATTGCCAACCAGCTTATAACGTTTCAGTTAGCTACCATAAATGTGTGGCAAGCTACCAGCTACCGAAATTTGAATCTACTAGCAATGTCATACGGAAGTTTCATGCTTTTGATAATGTCTAAAATAAATATTGAAAATGAACCTGATTCCAATCTCAGTAAACACTACTGAATAATCAGTTGAAAATATGGAAATATCTTGTAACCATGTTTTGTTTTTGACACAGCATCTGAGGTCATTTAGTTGGTTCAAGTCACTGGTAAGTTAAGAACTATTGTAGAATGGTGACTTGTCTTCAGATGTAGCGTTTCAACCCTGCCAGTGATATGTTAAAATCTTACATATATATTTCTTTCATACACAGTGACGATCTTTAATTGTGATTTAATATTTATGAATGCCCCTATATGATAAAAAGTATCGGAAAACAGGCTACAGTATAGGCATGATAACCCCATGGAACAACTTGAGTTACCTCCCCTATAATAATTTCATGATGTGGTTGCAAACGCATGTCCAAGTGGTGTTGCCTTACTGAAATATTATATGTAATTAAACTACTATTACAGAGTATTTCTCTTTCATTTAGAATGACTTTGCATGTTATACAACTGCCTCTTGACACATTCTTCTTAATTTCTTTATCTGTTTTGACTCAGCAGATTTATAGAAGCTTTTTTAGGAATGATATGTAGATTTTTCAAACCCAGGAGAGCATATCAGTTTCAGGTTTTTTACAAAAAAAATGTTTTTGTATGTAATATATATGGATTTTTATGTGTGGTTGTAAAATGTAACACCAATTTGTAACTAAAGATTTTTTAAATAAAAACAAAGATGAATAAATGGGCTTTTAGGAGACAAGAAATGGTATTTTGATTCCTGTATAATTAAATGGTAGAATAATCTACAAGGCTTTAAATAATTGAAAGTGGTATTTTAGATATAAGCATATAATTATCATAGGATAGTAAATAGCCTAGATGGCCTTTTATGTCGAAAAAACTGATCATTTATTGTTAAGGGGGAGGTAACAATGTTATTATTTAAACCTTTGAGGTAAACATTTTCTTAATGCGTTAAATTTGCAGTTCTTACGTTTTGTCAACTTTAAATTCATCAAAAGGAGCAATACATTGAATTTAATTCTGAATGATTTCTCACTTTTTGGGTTGTGAAACTTAAAAGAATTTTGCTACTTTCTTTGTGATAAATTGTGGTTGATTGAGGATACATAATTATGGGGGTGATGTGTTTTCCATCCTATTTTAAAAGAACAGGTGGCAGTTTTCTCACAAAAGAATTTTTTTGAACTTTTTTTTTATCACCTGCAATCCCACAGTATTTGACTGTTTACTGAATATTTACATAATTATAACTTTTACAAATTACATGTATTTTATACACAGGTGTGCCATTCTGAAGGCAGGTGTTAATGTACATGTATTGTATTATAATGATTAGAATAGAAAGTAGAAAATTACTTGCATTTTGTCAAGGCTGTTGTAACAAGAAAAGAATAAGTATTTGTTTCATGTAATACGAGTAGATTTGTCAAAACTACTATTGACCAGCTTTGAACATGTTTTTTTCTGACACCATATAAATTTGATGTGTGGTTTCTGTTCTGAGGGGAAGGTAGACCTTTCTGGGACTCAATGATGGGCCAATTTATTGAGCCAGAATTCCAAATGACACTAAACAGGTTCAAAGATTTGTACCTTGAATGTGTTTCAGAAAATGTGAATTAGAATTTTTTTCAGGGATTTTCAATTTTTTAATTTTCACGTTATTCCATGATCAGACATCATCCTACACATTTCTCTTACTCTTATCAATTATTGCAATTTGTTAGTTGACGCAGTAAATAATATATGTGTTTGTACAATTCCACATTATATGGAAATTCAATATTGGTTGGTTTGATATTTTGTACAAATTAAACAGCCCTTTGGTAGGGATATTTATGAACACATTGTGCAGCTTTTGGTGGAAGAATAGCATTTGTAAACATTGTAACTGTTAACAGATAGAAAGGTACAAGTAATTAATATTATTGAATCAGTTGCCAAAGAACTTCCTGAAAATAAGCTCCAACAAAAATAAACTTGTATGCCTACTTTTGGTTAAATACTGAAATAAATTGTTGGAATGTGACTATGAGCACAACAAAAATTGAAAATCAGCAGTAATCTGTCCACTTGCAACCTGTGCACTTTGATAAAGTTGTCATGGCCAAAATGAACGGATTTAGAAATGCTGTGATAAATGTTTAGCATGCCTGTTTCCAAGTCCAAGAAGAAAGAATTTATGATTAATAAATATTTCAGAATGATTTTTCTTTTGTGACTTTTTGACCTTATTACTGATTCATGAAAACAGATTATAGAGTCATCAATTGAAATGTTACATTTGCATTTAAGGAAATGATTCCTGAAATAACAATTCAGGAAAGCCATTAAGAAAACAATTTCTGAAATTACTGTTTAGAAATGAATTACAGGAAGGACATTTTTCATGTCCAATGTCTGAAGAAATTATTTTGTGGACTAATGTGAAATTACAAAATTGAAAACATTTATCAAAATGACACTTGTAAATGTGCGTCATCTCCAGATACTCAGGGCTGTGTTCAAGAAAGTGTTTGCCATCATTTGTCTTAATTTGACAACATATTCTTTTGCATCAATTTTCGTGCTTTAAACTTAATTTGGTCAAATTATATCACGTGTTTGGCATGAAATTATTTCATGTGACTGCATAATTTTGGTCATTAAATATATAATTTTTATTGGAATTTTGAATTAATTAACATTTAATTGATAAACTGTATTTTGTAACATTTTTGTGGTTAAGCAGCAAATCAAATTTTGATTTTATACACTAAAAAAATGTGGAATATAGGGCAAAAAACAATGGTATATTCCTCTGTCAAATCATGGGGAGATAAAACCTTAGGAAATGAATGCTCTCAGGCAGATGATAATACTTCAGATCATCGGGGTTGGGGGGGGTGTGGGGGGGGCATCTCCTTAGTACATTGATTTGTTGTTTCCCATCTGATAAGTAAAATTGAGACATAAGATTTACATGAAGAATTTTTTGAGCAAGCTTTGAAAAGTTTTGGTGTTGACAAGTTGGATGCAGTAAAACATATGAATTTGGATTGTAACAGCTTTTGGCTTTTGTTATTATTATAAACCATCATGTGAAGTTTCATGGAGGTTTGGATTGTTGACTGGAAGAAAATGTGCAGTGAATTTGACTTGTACATGTAATTGCATCAGAATGTTTTTACAATTTATACATAAGCTTTAGATTGACACCCTGTAAACGGACTGTAACAGATTTTTGTCAAAGTTATATCCCTTTAAAATTTAAATATGGAAAAAAAACTTAAATATGGAACTATTTGTGTATGAATGGCAGGTGGCCTTAGATTTAAACAAAAATGTTGTAAATGTTCAATTTCTTAATAATTGTGGTGAAGTATGCCAGGGCAACATAATTAAAATAAAAAAGGTAAATTTGGTCAGAAAAAAATTCATGTGCAAAATTAGATTAGTACGAGTCTTTGTCTATTCTTGAAATAATTGTTATAAGTCTTTACTGGAAAATGTCTTAGTGTCACTTTATATGTCCTGAGACAAAATTTTCTAGATCATATTATTTCTGTGTCAAGATCACATTCAATGATACTAGATGATGACTTAAGAAGTAATGCTGAGTTTTTTTAATTGAATTTCCTAGATGGACAGTAAAAAGTATTCCTAAAAGCTCTTAATATAATGAATTTAGCTCATAAATGCAATGGAAAGCATGCAAGAAAATCAAAGCAGGACCATCAAGAGGACATGTCATTTAAGTGTTTAATTACATGTATGATGAGCTAGGATATCACAAGCGTCTTTTTGATTGGGATGAATCATAGATTTTAACCAAATTGTTAGCTAGGAATTAAGACAGTGCTATAAATTTAACAAAATTAGAATTCCTGGGAATAAAACTAAAACCATGGTGACATATGATGATGGTAGGGGAGCACTAAAAAGACCAATAAATTACTCCATTATTGGATTATGTTCTCTGGGTTTTAACAGTGTAATTATAGTGGAAACTCCCATGTTCTCTCAAGAGGACATATGCGATGATTACAACTTCAACTTAAAAAATCCTTGCAAAAATAATTTGATGTTGAATTCTGCTCACAAGATCCTTCTGAAATTGAAGTTAACTCGTTAAACATGGTGCATTGACAAAATGATTTGAAGTTTTTATTGGGGAAAAAAAACATAAAAAAATCTTAAGTTGGTGGAATTCTTATGGTTGTCTCCTTCTTTAATAAAAAATCTCAACAAAAAGTGGCTTAAATTTCAGAACTAGTACCCCCGGGCTAGTACCAGTATGGCTTGTGACTCACTTTTTTTCAGTGACCTATTTTTTCGCCTAACATCCTTAACCTTGCACTTTTTGTTAAAATTTTTGATGGAAAACAAATTTTGTCTTAATTTGAAACTTAAACTGTACCAAGGTGTGGTGAGATCTGCAAACAGGTAGAGAATTACATTGTTGTATTACATGTTAATTGTTCTTGCACCTCGTCACAGTAAGGGTATGTGACAATTAATTGAAGGCCTGGAAGTTGTGAAACTGATTTATTTGTGCATGCAGAAAATTACCGTAATTATGAAATAGATTATGTCACATGGATGCATTTAATGACTGTAAAAGTGGAATTTCAATGGGAAGATTCATTTTACACTGTCCTAACAAAGGAATACTATTGTACTGTGGTTTGGGGTAGAGAGTTTTCAAGTTCGTTTAAAACTAAAAAACTTTGAAACTGGAGAATTGAGACAAAGTACAACTATATTGTATCGTGCATTCTACCAATCTTAGAGAATGTTAATGTTTAGATTTTAATTTGTTCCTAATTGTTCACTGGTCTTTAAGTCAAAAATTAAAATTCTACTGAAGACTTTGATATTCTAAGAGGAATGTGTTTTTTTGCTCCTATGGCCTTTGATTAAAATGGAAAATTGGCAATTTGGTACATTTTTGACGTTTTTTCCCTATAATATGACTTTTAAAACAACAGAAATTCTCCTGTTATGATCATTCTTCTAATTATATAACTTAGTATCTGCAGGATTATATAAAAATTTATAAAAAAATTGCGAATTTGCACTAGTTTTTTATGTTTTTCCTTATAAACCACATTTTTTACTGAAATATACAGTAAACACAACACTTAATTATTGTTTGAAAATAAACTCCCCACTTAGAAATAAAAAAAAAAAACATGAAATCTTCTTTACTGGTATTTGACCAGATCTTGCCATGTCCAATTCTCATCACTTTAAGTTGTTGTAGAGAACTAAGTGATTGAATTTAAAAAAACTGAAAATTATGGAATTCCAATCTCCTTATATGGACATTAACTTAAGAGTTGTCACTATTTATAATCCCTGTAAAAACTATGATGGCGAGAAATGGTCCTTAGAGAGATCTGCCCAAATACCAGTAGAGCTCATCACTTCACAAGGATCTAATAAACCAACTTTGTAAGAATGACATAAGAACTAGATATTCTGTTATTGCAACAGCAATTTTAGGTTTTGTCTTCAATACATGTATTTCAAAATGACATTCTGACTTCAATAGGTATCTTATGGTTTCACTTTGTTCCATTTACAACTCATTATAGCTTTTAGAAGTTGTCCATGTCAACTTTGTCTGTTGAAGTGGCCAGATAAAAATCTGAAGTAGAACAAGTGGCGTTATAGACAATAGGCTACTGATATCACTTGACTTTGTAATTTAGAAATAAGTAGTGGTATGTCTAAAGACCAATTATAAATCTTAAAATTTTAATATTTCCGCTATTGTTATGACTTCTTGACACTTCTTATTGTTTAATCAAAGTTTCCATTGTAAGGTCAACTTGAGATGTCAATTTATGATATTCTACAATTTTTTTTCGCCTTTCTCGTAAGATCTTGCAGACTTAAATTAAAAATAAAGGAAACAATTAATATGAAAATGAAAAGATATGGGGTAAATGTCAGAGGGACTGAACTCGAAGCATGAAAAAACAGAATGAATTTACAAATCTAAAGGTCTCCACAAAGGGAACACCACTCTTTGTGAAAAGCTCTAAACTGCCACAAATTTTTAAAAAAGTTTGATAGTTTATAGGCTTAGACAGCATTAAGTTTTTTCCTAGCCATATATCCATCAATTTTCCTCAGAGATTTCTTGGCTTGTGTATGTTGAATGGATTTGATATTTGGTTTTGACTAAATCGGGGTGAGTTGTACCATGTCTTCCTTTTTAAGGTCCGTCATATGTCTACTTCCTGTTTGCCAGATTGGTGGCATCCATGTCCCATGGACACATTTGATCTATGTTTTATGTACAAATTTTAATTTTTGCAATCATTATGGTGGATGTTATTTTGTTTTTGGTTGGATGAAAAAAAAATTCTTCAAATTTAATTGTTCATTTCCGTAACTTTTCATTGCTGCATCATGTTTTATTATATGGAATATGATTATCACAAATGACTTGTGTAATGACTTCTACCGGTATTTTTAATATCACAAAATCCAGATTTTTTATTAAAAATCATCTTCTCATGAGATTGCATTATACAATGCTGAACAAATAGAAGTGGCGAACCAGAAAATCACAAGTCAACAAAATAAATCGCTTAAAAAAATCGTAGTAATTAGTAGTTCAAAGGATTCCAAAGAAAGATCTGCCATTATAATCAGTATTTAGGTGACAGAATAGGACCTCATGCACTGATAAATGTTTGTTTTATTGGTCTGATAGCTAAAAAAGATAGATTTGATCATATTGGGGTATTAGAACTAAGTCAGTTGGATAAATTGATATTGTATTAAGTCTGATTGGGGATTCAGCTCAACTTTTTTTTCTAAGAATGGATGATTTATGGTGTTTAATTTTATGTTTCAGGAAGTGAGAGTCATAGGGTTTCGTTACAATTTCATATTGATTTTGTAAATTGTTTACATAAATAAGTAATGATTGTAACACCTATCAGAGTGAAATTTTCTACATTCGAAGTGAATCATTATGAAACTGAAGTAATGTTAGCCCTTCTGTCAGTATGGTAAATGCTATTGCTTCATTCATATTTTAGACTCGTGTTGAATAAATAAATATGGTGAATTTTGATAAGCTATATGCACATTTCAAGGAGTAACTTCTCATTAGAGGCATTAGAACCAAAACTTAGTAAATTCAAGATCCAAACACTCAGTAAAGAAATTCAAGTTCCAAACACATAATAAAGAAATTCAGGATCCAAACACATAGTAAAGAACCAAAACTTAGTAAATTCAAAATCCAAACACATATTAAAGAAATTCAAGATCCAAACACATAATAAAGAACCAAAACTTAGTAAATTCAAGATCCAAACACATAGTAAAGAAATTCAAGATCCAAACACATAGTAAAGAAATTCAAGATCCAAATACATAGTAAAGAACCAAAACTTAGTAAATTCAAGATCAAAACACATATTAAAGAACCAAAACTTAGTAAATTCAAAATCCAAACACATAGTGAACAAAGTACTCATATCATAACAAACTGAAATAGACACCCAAATCCAGAGGGACGGACATCTCAATAGCTGCTAGATTCTAAGGCAATGCCTATCAGCGTTTTAAAAATGATCATCCATTTTTTATGCCTCCGCCTTTAGGCGTCGGGGGGCATTAAGTTTTACCCCTGTACGTACGTACGTACGTCCGTCAATTTTCGTCAAAGATTTCTCCGCTTGTGTAT
>JAULBM010074177.1:0-10005 GCA_032357055.1 Geukensia granosissima | reverse complement strand
TTTTTCTCTCCATGTTGTCTAAGAATATAAAATGGAATTCAAAGATACCAAAGGGGCAGGCAGAAATCGTTAAGTCGATAGACAGACAAGACCATGGCCAATAAAATAAAAGGAAAGACAAACATAGAACACACGACACTACACTGAAAACTACGAACCCTACAAAAACCAGTGTGAATTCAGGTGCTCCGGAAGGGTAAGCAACTCCTGCTCCACCAGTATCACCCGTCGTGTTACTCAGTAGTCAAAGCCGGTGTTTAGTCACACTCGATGTTAGTCACAACCGGTATAGGATCGGATTTGCATTTACGACAGCCGGAAGACATCAATTGACATCTGTGAATTGGATATTTCTTATAAATAATTTAATGATAGATTGAATGGTGCTAAACGTCCAAAGGCAAATATTTCATGCATATTCAAGACGAGGCATATTAGTGATGAGTGATGATGAATGATGAATGATCATTGCTTTATATTAGCAAATTAAGCAACAGTCCACAGGAAGACACGCCACTTTACCAAGACACATTTTTCTGACTATGGGCCGACCAGTCTTTGTTCTTACTACTTAATGCTGTGTGCTTAGCAGAGAAGCTGCAAATACCATTTTCAATGTCTTTGGTTTGACCCGTCCATGACCTTCCACACTCGATGCGAGTACGCTAACCTTTGTTGATAATTTATAATGACCTTCTATTGATGAGATGTTCATCAATAAAATGTACTTATAGCATACCAACATGTATCTACAAATGCATTTGATTTGTAATGCACCAACACTTATAAACAGCGAACATGTTATCAGTCTATGTCAAATAACAATAAAAATCAGTTAATAATGATGTTGCATTTTATTACTGAGTCATGCACGAAAAAACAAAGATAAAAAATTGCAATACATCTTAAAGGATTGATAAATTGATAGCTAAGAGATAAGGTAACACAACAAACATTTAACTTTATATTAGTTGTAATAATTTTACAAAATCCCGTTACAGATTTATGGTGAAAACGGCTTAATGATTAAACATGTTGCTTGGACTTGTAAATATTTTTTAATCGTTTTCGGTAGTAAGTTACGTCAATATGCCGTATTTTATTGTATCTCTCTAATACGTATCCATTAAACATGTTAAATATGTTGAGTTTAAACATTTTTTTTTAAATATTTTTGTCTTTTTAGCCAAATCTACCCATCGTGTGTGCAGGTGCGTGCAGTACAAAACAAAAAAATGCCTGTTTTTCTAATTCTATTCATGTCTGAATGTATTTAGTTTATTTGTCATTTTATGGACCGGTCAAGTAATTATATATGTATTTAACATTGGTAATTTTGTATTTTAAAGGAAAACGTCGAAAAAAAACCAGAAAAATATCATTAAAGGTTGCGTAAGTTTAAATACGTATTTATACCCTTGTTCATATTTTCAGGATATTTTGGGTGTTTACTGTTTATGTTTTTTGTATTCCATCATTCTTTTTTAAAGTTTCGGGATAACAAAGGACAAGTAAATATACATTAAATTAAACAAATAACGTACTATTAGACATATATATGTATTAGTTTTTTTAAAACCATGTCGCCTTCTTATTAGTTTGATGATTATCATAAATGTAATAGCAAAAATTGTAGTCGTACCCTATCCTAAATTTCCAGAATTCCCTTTTAATTTTGTTCTATTTTGCACTCTGTTGGTGTATAAATAGGATTTAAATAAGATTGGACATGCACATTCTTGGTAATTTTCAATATTTCAATGTACCATTTGTCCATTAGTTGTCTTATTTTGACATTAAGTAAGAAAAACATCTGAAAATATATTTGAAGCAAAAGCTAGAAACTTTGCTCTTAAACTTCACAATTCTATGAATAAATTGGTTTTTTTGCCTTTGAATTAGCTATTATCAGTTTTCGTTCTGCTGGTTTAATCAGAAAGAAACACAACAGGTTCAGAATACACCATTATTTGAAAATTTAACCTTCCTTACGTGAATCCTTGATCTAGAAAAAAACATAACAACTGCAATACTGATAATCTCGACAGGTAAAAGAGCAGCGAATAAACTAAATCATATAACCCTTACCCAGTTGTAGGGCAGAATAAGCTTTCAGAACGAAATTGTATATCTTCCTGTCTGTCAAAACTCTAGATTTAAGCTTAAGGTCTGGGTTCAACTCAAGGAATATATCTAAAATACAAGAAATTATTTGTGTTTGTTTAGATTTCCATTTCGCCTTGTGTATGATTTGTTTTGATGGTCACCCAAGCTAGCGTTAAAAGGTAAAATTAATATTTTGCTAGCTTTCTTATTATTTTGCGGTTGTTCTTTGATAAATTTCGCTAAACATTTATGGGCACATGTAGTTTACTTCTAAATACAAAATTACCAATGTTAAAGAAATATGAAAAATTTAGGTATGCTAAATGTATATTTCAAGAAGTAACCTCTCATCAGTAGCATTAGAACCGAAACATAGGAAGTCAAAGAGTCAAACGCAGGAATATCACAATTTTGTTGCATCAGAAACGTCTTCATTCCGTACACAATTTATAGTATTGGATAAACCTTGATGGTCTAAGATTGATTTTTTTTTTTGCATGGTTCAACGGCCTTCAGACTATGTTTTTAATTCGTTTGCTAAAAAAACCTGTCGTCACTAAACTATCGAAAACTGAGGAAAAGGTCCGTTGATCTTTATGAAACTGGTTCCAGCTTTCATGTCCTTTTAATACCTGAACATTTTTCACGGTCAAACATCTGCTAGCATTGGAATTTGCGAGAGTTTTTCTTGTCTGAAATCGCCTTGCCATTTGAAACCAAACTTGAGAAGCAACGTATTTTATTTTCACTGTTTAAAAAAACTTTTGTTTTCAAAACATTCTATTTTTTTTCTAAAAGCTGGGAAATATTAGGTTAAGATATGAATGACATGGGAAATATAATATGGAAAAATGTCATGAACGGCAAACAAAACGCAACCTTTCAAAACCAGGTAGACAAATTGTCCTTAAATGCTGAACAGCTTGTCACAAGAATGTATCGTTCGTTTAATCCTATTGAGATTTTTTATGAAAATTGACAATCCTAAGAATTTATAGTTAATGCTATAATTCGGTAGTAGCTTTGTTGTCGATATGTGATCAAAACTTAAAAGTATTATTCTGTTTGTAAAATTATCCCAATATTATTTGTATATCTTTTCATTAATGACAATGTTTGACAAATTTGCATGGTAGTTGTCTAAGTAAACACGTAAAAATTTGGTATTTCGATCTTAAACTGTAAGTTTGCATGCACATACAGGTATCAATTTCAAAACACTAGGATTTCGTATCATGTCAAAAATGATAAATTGAGAACGGCCTTTCATATCGTGTTTTTGGCGGTTGAAAGTTGACCGAGTTCATCATGTTCATGTTATCAAGAAGGCTCACTTGTTATGTTAAAGACTGTTCTTTCGAACTACTCTGGTTTTATCATATAAAGTATTATAATGTTTGCCATGTAACCTCTAATTTTATGTTTCTTGTTTTTCAGCTAAATTCTTAAAAGTCTGATACTTCAGACAGAGAAACTAAACAGCCTGTCTCTATATTACATCGGAACATCAAAAGAAATCCGTCTCCATCTGTGAAACGATACTTTATACTCCGACAATATTTTGGTGTCAACCATAAAGTTACTAGATTGATGAATTCGACCGAGGAACAACATATTCTCGTTTGAGCAGTTTCTGTGTCAAAGACTTGGCTCTGTTTAGCTCTGTTTAGAAAATCGCTGTATTGGACTCATGCTTTTGACAATTAAACCGATAAGCTGTATACGCAATACCCTTCGGTAGGTGTAACAGTACAGCTAACTAACTATTTGAAAGTTGAATTCATTTCTTTCGTTAGAAGCCTTTCTCTATCAACTAATTCATGGTTAAGATGGATGTGAATTACATTGGAAATGCAAGCTCATTTTGTTAGATGAGGTGTTAGTAATCACACAATAAGTGCCCACTGAAATGCCTATTAGTAATTCCCACAACTAAAATTTTAAAATCAGCACTAAATATTGTTGGTAATTGATATTCTAATTTCTAGGGTTTTCATTTGAAAGTTGCTTTCAATAATATTTTTTTGAAATAAGGAAGATACGGATTAAATGGAAAAAAACCACAACTACAACATAAACAGCAATGGCCAGATTACAGCCTGGACACCCACACTGAATTTAATTAATTCATTTAAATTGATGTGTGGAATATCCACATGAATAGTTGGCAACAGAATGCTTTTCCTCATAAGTCTCTCTTTTTCTTATTAGTGCTATTGAAGTCTATCCAACCAAGCAAATTAAAGTTCATCAAACGGAATTTATCACAGCAAAGTGATTCTCTATCAAAAGTTTCATAATGGCACATATCATATTATATATCTTTGGAATCTATATTTGCCGCATCTAGATTTTGTTAAAAAATCAATTGAATTCTAATTAAAAAATTCCCCGTAGTGTGTGTTGGTACTGTTTTCGACTTCGTAAATTTGCTTCATTTTTGCGGTGCAAACAACCAATGGTTTTAGGAAACAGAAGATAATTTCTTTGGCAGGGAGTATGCTAGATATAAGATGAAATTTAAAGTATATAGTTCAATTTTATTCTAGCTATCACACTAAGGTGTGATATTTATATTTGGAAACATGCCATTTCGAAACAGATTTTTTTTTTCAATGTCAAACTCTTTAACATAGACGGGTAATGGGAAATTTTTGTGTTGCAGAAAAATTCAATATAATTGCATGATGAGTTGCAGCGAAAAATTAGAATTCCAACGATATATAATATACAGTTAATTGATGTGGACTGGTCGGCCCAGAGTCGAATAATTTGTCTGGGTAAAGTGGCATGTCTTCCTGCGGACTATTGCTTTCGTGAGTTAGTTTGTTAAAAATCCGGCTTAGCGTGTCGGTCTAGTACAAAGCAGGGTTCATTCATTATCACTCATCATTAACATGCTTTCGTCCTGAATGTGCATGAAATATTGACCACTGGACGTTAAGCACCATTCAATCAATCTATCAATAATTAATGTGTAGTCGGGTAAAAGACCAGAATATTTTTCCGAGGTAATGTAACCAGTTTAGTGTTCTATTGCCCGAAGCCATCGACTGAGGGTAAAAGAAAACTACTGTCAGCGAAGCTCACTTTGGAAATCGCAATTTTACCATTTTGAAGATTTTAAAATGGGAGGGAGGTAGGTGGCATGCTTTGTACTGAAAATGTATCTAGGTATGTCGTAATTTTCAATGTAAAATATTTTCTTCTTACTAAAGAGATTTTTTAAAATCGGTGAAAAACTTATTTAAATGGGAGAATTTATATAGTAAATTGTTGGTGCATTAAAATCAAATTTCCTAAATAATGATTGTATTACCATAATTAAGGTGTTAAACTGTGAATTCAATTTATCTGATCATAAAACAACCAAAGAATTGTACTTGAAAGGGGCTATAAATAGCTAATTTAGGAAAACTCACCAAAGTGAGTTATCTCCCTTCTCTATGCAAAATCCAATAGACAATGCAACTTACCCAGATTTGAAGAAACCATGGAATAAATTTGAACAATTGTTAAAAATTAATCAACGACTAAGTAAGACTGATATTTTTATGAAGCATGGGTCATCCAAAACAGCTTGAAATAAGATTAAATTGAACAAAGCCATTTTCTGAGGTGAACTGCGCCGATAGTAAACTGTTTCCAGCACAAAGGGAAAAATTATGCTGGTCTTTTGTCTGACTTCATAACTATTTTATTACCTAATCTTACATACAAAAAGAGAAAAGAATTCAAAGTTAGGTACGAACATGACAAGCATTCGGAATGGTTATAAATACATGTATTCATGAAATACTTTCGACCCATCATAAGACAGGATAAAGGCTAGCTGGTACTAGAACATCGCCGGTTAATATATCATCATGTAATAGAACACAAAGACAATAACAAAAAACAAAATAAACATTCATGAAATACTCTCCACGAATCACAAGACAGGTCAAAGGTTAGCGTGTAGTAGAACATCGCCAGGTAATAGATCATCATGTAATTGAACACTCATACAATTAAAAGAGACAAAATATCCAAAAATAAAAAATATATAATAAAACATTAAAAACTGTATAATAAGGTAATAACGTGACATATTTTATAGTTGAACTTTCGCTATATTTTGACTTAAGTCGTGACAAATTTCCATTGGTGTACATCAATAGCGTTGAAATATTTGTTGAATGAAGCAGATAATCTACCAGTTTTGTTTTCTTGAATCGTGATAATTTTATATTCATGAACAAAATAGAAAACGCATATTCAACACTCGATGCATGAAACGTAATTACATATTTGGGTTAGGTTTTTGGTGTTCGTTTTGAGGATAAACTTTACCTTCTGGTACACGTTTGTCTTTAAATTGTCTCGTTTAACCTCAATATAAGTTAGGTTCCCATAAACATAAGATCGTGATTTTGACTTTTTATATTTAAATAAATATAAAGGAAGAGAGAGAGATTACAGAAGAAATTAATCTCCGGGGACAAAAACAGTACACAAACTATACACAAAGAAAATAGCCAACGCATATGATCACTATTGAACACATAAAAAAGTCGGTTGTTAACACAGATGTCAGGACGGGTAAACCTTAATTCCTCTGTAAAGACGCTATCCAAATTGCATAGCTTCTAATCCACTTACTGTTATCAAGTGTATGGGGAAAGGGTTTGGTAACTTGTATTGTACCAAGATCCGAATTTTGAATTTAAAATATTAATTAAATCTTTCGAATTTACAAGTATCCAAAATTTGTTTAATGACACTTCTTTCATAATTTGTATCGCATTACGGTCCGTAGTAGTATTTGTTAACACTTGAGACCGACATTGTAGGATACTTTGCCAAACCAGCTGTGAAACGTTGCTGGTAAAGACACTAATGTTACTTTTGTATCCAATACAATGAAGAAAGATAATATCCCTTGACCTTGTTATTTTTCTGCCATGCGCCTGCATGTGTGTGTATAAATTTATAAATACGATAAAGCGTCTTTTCGGCCCTTAAATTAAAAGTGAAGTTATAAATGGATAAATTCAAGCAATTAATTTCAAATGAGTCATTGATTTTATTGTCAATGTGTCTTTCACTGGGCTCCTAAATCCCAAAATTGTAAAACTTTCTAGTTTAGTTATAGTTTAGTAAATAGTTTTAAAGTACCAATTTGTAACAGTTTTAGTACAGAAAGTATTAGGCGCATCAGTGTTCAGTCGGGATATTTCTGTATTTTCTCTTTAATGTAAAATATACACTATATATAAAATTGATTATTAATGCGATCCATATTTCCATGACCAATTCTGACTAAAAAATGCTAGTTTTCCTTGGTTTGCTTTGTATTTATTTCAACCTTTCATTAGCAGAATGAGAAGCAAAACAGGTATTCCGAATCCAAAAATGTGGAAGTACTCAGATTTATGCAAGTTGACAATAGAAGCCAAATCCAACGAAAAAGACATCTACTATGGGCAATACATTTCGATACCCCTCCGTTATGTCTTCAGACAATGAAATTGGGCTGGTGAAATCTCTCGGGGAGCTTTGGTCCACCAGCATTACTCTTGAAACAATGTCGGTAACTGAAAATCAACAAAAACGCCTTTAATCGTTGAACTATAGTTATTTAAACATTTTTATCGTCTGTTAATCCTGTGGAGATTTTACGTGCAAATTAACATATGTTACTTTCATTTGAATGTTTTTAACTCCAGTGTAACATATCCATGTGAAACATCAAAGTGCATAGTCCATACAAATTTAAGAAAGACTAAAAGATAACAAGACAACAAAAAAGAACAACAACTTTGAATCCACGAACTACTTTACAAAACAGGAGTATCAGGTGCCCCGAAAGGGAAAGTATCCCCTGTTCTGAGCGCAGCACCTGTAGTGGAATGCTGTAACTCTGAACCGGGCTTAAGTCAATCCGAGAAGAGGTCAGCTTATTGTTGAATTACTGCTAACAGGTCAATAACTAGTTGAGATACACTGATACCCATATGAATCAACCAATTTATGTTGGGACAACAGAATTTAATTAGGTAGGATTTCAACCTTGATTGGATGTATCCTTGTTGTAGTAATTATTGCGACAACAACAAAGCAATCTAAAATTTTCTTTTCGGTACATATTGTATTTTAGGAGATATGTTATCAAGAGTTCTAAAGTATTAGTTTTCAATTTGTCCTATTATTTTTATATCACTGTTTGCTCATCTTTACAATAATGACAAAATATGACAGATTTTCTCTGTGTTGGTCTAAGTAACTATGTTACAAATTGGCATTTCGTGTATTTACAGGTATCTAATTTCATGTAACTAATTGTTCCAATTTATTACCATGTTACAAGTGAATAAGTTGAAAACGCTTTCTCCATTTTTTTCTTCATGACTGACAATCGGTCTACTTTAGAAAAAGCATAACATTCCTTGTTTATTGGTGTTACGCTGTACCCAATCTCGTTTCTAGATGAAAAAATAGCACTATTGACATTAAAATTATTGTTGTTATTATGGTGATACATTTACAGTTATTTCAGTTATTATCATTCGTTGTAGTCTTTGCATTATGTCTAAATAATTATGAATATACATTATATAAAATAGAATGCAACAAGTTCTGATTGATCATATATACAAATTCATCAATACTGAAAATACAACCTTATACTCCATAAAAATGTCTTATTTGAGCCAGTAATGGGTTTGGTATTGTAGCTGCATGTTCTGAAAAAATATAATTCTATAATGCGTCATTTTTTATATTTCGCGGCACATTTGGTTTGATGCAACTCCTAAAATTTGAAGGGAACTGTTTAAGTTGTTTTAAATTTCATCACATAAATCTACATTTTGGTAGACCAACCTTAGTCTTTAATAACTTCAATTTTGACAAGAAATTCGGGAGTACTAGCTCTTGTTGTTTCTATTTATACCCGTTCATATCAAACAACTATGAATAATGAAAGGTTTCAAAATACCAGAATCCTTCACCAAATTGGCTAAAAAACACTCTGCTAGTAAAACATTAGTTTCTCTAAAAACTTTGACCAGAAATTTCATACAGAACAAAAGAATATGTCGCAAACAAGCTTTATTTCATATCAGCTCTAGAAGGCTGCTGATATCCGCCGAATTTTGCAGTCCACCAGAAGTGGTATCTACTCACTGAAAGTAATAATAGTGTTCAATATTTCATTATCTAAACATGCAGACCGGTTGAAACTTTATCTTAACAAAGTCCGAATCAAACTAATATCTTACTCGAGAAAAAAATCCGTTTTGCATTTAAGTAAGATACATTGAATAACGAAACTTTGGTGGCAAGATATTATCGCTATAACTGTTTCAAAGTAAAATATTAAACTAATCCTTAACAAAAATACATGCATTGGTAGTCTTCTCCGTTGATCGATATGTTAGGGTAGCAAAGTAACTATTTGATACTGTTAACTTATTAAGAAAAATGTTTAGCCCAAACAATCAATCAACGATATGAGCATATTTATATATAATAGGTCGGCAAAAAGCAGATTTGTCATAATAAAATTATCCAAATACCTCATAGAAAGAAAAGAACGAACTTGAAAGGTATTTTATGTACTTTCAGAACATGTTTTTCGTAAAAATTAAAAGTGTTAAAAAATCATGAAAACAAGGTTTACAGTCAGTTGGGGAAAACACAAATTTTAGAACGAGAAAGGAATTCAAAGTTACCAAAGGGGCAGACAAAAATCGTAGGTCGGAAGACAGACATGACCATGGCCAACAAAATGAAATGAAATACAAACAAAGAACACACAACACTACACTGAAAACTAAAACTGGAGTAACACGAACCCTACAAAAACCAGGGTGAGTTAAGGTGCTCCGGAAGGGTAAGCAACTCCTGCTCCACTAG